>JAFVLL020021221.1:0-13204 GCA_021397915.2 Tor tambroides
TTTTTTTTTTTTTTTTTTTTTTTGAGAAAGTAAAAAGGCAGAAAGTTTCCTGTAAGGGGTAGATTTAGGTATAGGGTTGGTGTAGGGCGATAGAAAATACAGTTTGTGCAGTATAAAAACCATAACGCCTATGATACTTTATAAATCTCCAAATTTACTTGGTAGTTCTACTGCTATCTCCTACTATTGGTTCACCATCATTTTCAAAGGAGAAACTTTTTTTTTTTTTCATTGTCACATCCACAGATTTTATGTGTTGTTCACTTTGGCTTTACTGCCACCTACTGTATAGATTCAATAGTGATATTGTGACAGCATTTGCGTTTTGTTAGACTTGTAATGACAGATCATAAAATTAGATTTTTAATAAATGGATCAGCCATTATTGTTTGCAGTACCTTTACCCTACATACACTAATTGCTTCATTTCAAATTCATCCTCTTTTGTGTTGAATAAAGCAGAGACATTGTTTAGAAATCTTTCAGCTGAATGTACAGCACATCAAGGTATGTCTTTCAACATCTACAAGGATGAAAGAAATGCAAAAAAAAGCAATATTTCAAAGTATTTATTAATACAGTATATACAAATTTATTCAATATAAAAATAAGTTATTTGATAAATTACAAATATATAAATTCACAATGCAACAAACTAAAAAAAGTCTTAGTTTATAGATGAACAATCTGATTTTGGCATCATAATCTCTCCTTGTGTTCTTCACTGAAAAAACCCATGGCTGTAGTATGTAGCATCACGTGTTGTTGAGCAGGGAAACTGTGAAGAGGAAAAAACTATTTAGATACAGAACTTCAACTATGTGCAATGCAACAAATCAACAAGTTATTAAATGACTGTTTAATATGCCAAATAACAAAACACAATGGAAAGGCTCCTCACCATACAGGATTGTGCATCTCTGAAGTTTGAAGTAGAAGGAAAGTTGTTTTCCATCTGTTGTGGTGAATCACTGAAGGTTGTGATTGTTGGACAATACTGGACATTGTCTTGCACAAGTCCCTGTGGCTCATCCAGACACCAGGTTTCTGAAAGCAGACCAGTCTCAAGCCTCTCTGAAGTATCTTGTGAGTAGTCTCTTAGTGTTGCTTCATGGTTGAAGGTCTCCTCAGACTGTTCCAGCTGAGCAGAAAGATACGAGATATAGCTAATAGTGAGGCGAAGGGTCTCAATCTTGGTCAGGGTTTGTCCAGCAGGAGCCACAGAAGGAGGTAAGAAGGTTCGGAGATGATGGAGAGCCTTGGTCAGATCCCTCATCCTGAGCTTCTCTCTTTCACTGGCCGTCTGACGCTTCGTTCCAGGGTTTTTAGACCTGGAACGTCTCTTTCCATCAGCAAGTAGAGCTAATCTGGGTTTTTTAGCTGGCACGCAGTCGATCCCAGCAGCCTCTGGCTGCCTTCCAGCTCCCCAACAACTCGCAGGAGGAGAAAAACATCCAGAATCAATGGAGGAACTTGGAGAAAGGCTGCCACAGGCACTGAAGTACCCAGCATCAATGGTGGTAGATGATCGCTCATATTCAAACTGGCATTTGGCCCTCTGGAGCATAAAAGGAGAAAAGTTAAACTCCATGGTTGTGATCTTTTCAAAGCAGAGGAGATGTTTCCTTCTCATTCTCTGGTACCTGAGTGAATGCTAAAGAGCTGGAGGCAGCAGCCCAGTATATCCTGGATGAAGAGGTGTGATGTTGCACCTCCAGAAGGTGCTTAAGAATTTCAAAGCCGCAGAGAGACATCACACCAGGGGCAGGGGGTCTCTGGGAAAACTCATATCACTTCCAGCACAGGTGGGAGGTGGAGACTGCAGCGGTAAAATAACATTCACCGCTACAGGACAAGTTCAAGATAGATTTAGATTTAAAATCTGGAATTTTAAAATTTTATTTATGGAAATAATTTTGATGTGAATTTTTGGGCACTGTGTACTTCTGTATTGAGGTCAGTACTACATACCACATAATTAAAAAATCAGTCAATTTCCATTCCAGTCAAACCAGTCAAAAGTGGCATTTTAGTTATTGTTTCGTTTTAATCAACAATGCAAACCAGTCAAGCAAAACTGTGCCATGCAATTTTATTTTTCACCTTGCATCAAAGTCAGGTCTTGATGCATTTCATTGCTTTTTTGCATTTTAAGAAATAAAACTATATATTTTTAAAATTTATTTTAATTGGTTACAAATGTATATATTTATTGATTTTCTTATTTTGAAATTTACTTGTTTAGGACTTTTAAAATATATTTATTATTGTATTAGACATGCGTTTATTTATGCATTAATTCTTTATTACATTATATTTTTATATTACATATATTTAGATTTATTAAAATTATTTCAATTATTCATTAATTTATTAGAAATAATTTAAATTATATATTCATTCTTTATACAGTATATATATATATATATATATATATATATATATATATATTATATATATTGTTTTGAATCAATGAAGGCCGTGAATGTTGGACAGTACTATTTTTTTAATTAATTTATTAAAAGTGCATTTATTTATGCGTTCATGTTATTATTTATTTAAAATAATTTTTTGAAATTATTCAAAATGGTAAAAAAATTGAAATGTCTTATGCTCTGCTTTTTATAAAATGCTTGCTCTCTCAGAGTAACACCTCTTTTTGTGAAGTGTGTAGTTTGTAATGTGTCAGTTGTTCACAGGTTTTTGTTTAGACAACTGACTTTTACCTTTTATGGCCTCATGGGAACTCAGGAAGGACAGTTCATTTTAAGAGGCCAGATTTTAAAACAATGAATTTGAAATCACACTTTTGCTCAACAGTTTTACTAACAAATTTTAAAAATGTAAAATATATTACATAAAATGACATTTTTAAATATAAAATATAAAAACAGAAATGATAAAAGTATATAATTTTATGTCATATTTTATACATTTTATACAATTATATATTATTAAAAGCAATCTCAAAATGTGCAAATGACAAAATAAAACCAAAAAATTGTGCAAAATCGCTGTTTGATGTATGTGCTTTTAGATTTGAAGTGAGATCAAATATCGATGGTTGTGTATCCAGTTGTTGTTTTTTTTCTCTGAGGTGTAAGGTGAGCTCTTCCTCAGGCCTGGGCTTGTAGATTACGGCTTCAGTGTGAGTAGCTCTGAGGAAATGGTTCCCAGACCACGACATGTCACTTTTTGCTCCTTCTTGCCCGGTCCTGACCTGAAATAATTGGATTTAGACTGTTCCCAGACAACACACTCATTTCAGACAAGATCAGAAGAAATGACTTCTGTGAATTTGCTGATGACATAAAGAATGAGAAAGTTCCAAATTCTGAATATGAAGTCAAAAGTCTTCAAATGGGATTCCAAATATACATCTATGACACAATCACGGCTCAAAGCATACAGAAAACTTGCACAATTAAAACCCAAACAACAAACAAAAACCACAAAATGTGCGCTTAACTCATTAAAAATGTCACTGGTCACTGTTAATTCACTGAAATGTTGATTTAAATCCTTGCAAATGAGTTCCCTTCTTCCTTTTCAAAGCATTCTTAGTTTTTCCTAAAGCATCAAAGGTCGATTAGCACATTAATGTCAAGTGTTTTTCTTATCCTGCTCAGTTAAATGTTGATTTGAGGTAAACAAGTAAATTGTCTAAATCCTTTCCTCCCTGTGCTCCGTAAACTGTGTATTGAGCTCCACATTAGCATATCAGTCACAGGGTCAAGGGTAGGGCCCTGGTTCTAATTAGCTGAGTATCTAACACCTCGGCATGGTTCTGAAATGCATGCAGCACGCCGACCCCTCTCGCATTAGAGGATTATGAAGATAAGCATGCATGAAGCTCAGGCTTTTGAAGGGATCATCCAGCCCAGACTCTGAGGTGCGAGATGCTCTTTTTTGTTGACCTGGAGTTCATTAAGAAAGAGCTTCTATTTGCACAGGCCTGATTAGTACTTGGAAGATGGTAAGGCCTTTGTGTCATGGCACAGCTTGAATGGGTTGGGGAATACCATGTTATGTCTTTTTGAGTTTATAATATTGAATTTAGCTACAGGGAAAATTTCTAAAAAAAAAAAAAAAATAGATAATATAAATATATTAATAAACTGAAAATAAATAATAATAATATATTCTTCTTCTTCTTATATTCATATTTATTCAGTATAATAATATTTTATTTCAAACTTTTTTAGTCTAATTATTTGGTCTATCAGAATTTGAACATTTATTTTTGATGTAACCTGTCAGAGTGTATTTAGAATAGTTGCTGACTGATTTGAGTTTTTCAATGGTCAAAATCAGGGCAAATATATTAATGCTGTTTACGTGTAGTGACGTAAATGAGACATTAAACATGCTGAAATAGAACAGATATTTATTTTGCTTTTTTTAAATAAATGTGTTAAAATAAATCAAAATAAATGAAAACAGGGTGAAACAACCACTTTTGTTGATTCAAATGCTAAAAAAATATTGGCCAATTTTTTGGCCAGATATAAAGATCTATACTTATTTTAGCATGACTGGAGAGAAAGATGTTTTAATTATGTAATGCATTATAACTTCTATGTCTCATTTAGTCAGTTTGACCACCAGAGGGCCTCAAAGGGGAAAATTAGATTTTTTTTTAATAAAATGTTTTTTTTTCCCTTAAGTAAAATAACAATAATGTAAAATGTTGTTTAAAAAATTGAACACATGAAATTAATTTTGTGAATGTAAATGTCAAATATCATATATTTAAGAATACTTGTATATGTGTTTTTCTAGCCCTTGTCACCTTTAGCTTCGCCTTTATATTCTATTAGTAAAATATTGTTGATAATAAAAATGTATTTTCCAAATAATGATAATAGTGTGTTTTTGCTTTAGTATATAAAATTCAATAATATAGTTTTTTTGATGAACATGTCTTTATAATAACACACTTAATATGTCAGAACTAATGTTAGGCTATATGTTTTCCTCACAGTGTAAAAAATCTTTTAAATCTGCCTTCATATCTTAGGAAGCGCAACCCTCAAAAAAAGGCGTCATAATATTTTAACCCCATTTTATATTCTTCTAAACAATTGTTAGTGCTGGTTAATTGTTTTACTCCATATTAAATTTTCTTTATCTGCTGGCATCTGCAATTCCTGAATGTGAATACTGGCTGCAAAAGCCCATTAGCAGCACTGAGTGTAATTTACATGTAAATGACTAAGAAGAAACTCAAAGCCTCCACTAACGCTGTAACTGTCTGTCTTTGCAATTTCTGCACATTCCAGCTGATTTTTGCATCTTTTTTTTTTTCTGTCAGAGATAATGAAATCGGTCAACAGGATAGGAAGAATTGCATTAGGCCTATATTATCAAAAAATACAGATTAATCTGAATCTAGAAGAAATGCCATGAAATGCCTTTTGATTATTACGTGCAACTCACATTGCTGTAACATCAAGTATAAAGCATGCAACAGAAGGTAAATGGAGAACTATAAGAGAATATCTGCTTAAGTTTAGGACAAAAGTAACAGTGTGTGTCAAGAGTGACATGAAGTGGAGTAGTCATTTGGTATATGGCTGTAAAATTGCACCCTCTTATGGAAACAATAGACATTGCATTACAATAAAGCAAACAGGATTCATATGACCTCCTTCACTCATATAGAATATACTTGAAATAGTGTTATTTTAGCATAACTTAGAAGCTATTACAATCTTTATTATTATTTTAAATTAATTTTTATTTTTATATGATAAAAATAATTTTTATTTTATTCAGTTCTCATTTTAATGTTAAGCAGTGTTTTCGCTGAGTATTTTTTAAAAATATGTCTGTAAGGTTTTTATTGATTTTTAACTTAGTTTAGTTTAATTTAATACATTAAGTTAGACTAAATAAAAATGAGAAAATATATAAATATATTTATTTTATTTTAGTAAATGTTTATTTATGTTTATTATTATTATTATTATTATTATTATTTTACATTTTTATTGTTTTAGTTTTAATTTCAGTTTGGGGAAACTATAATAACCCTGGTTTGAGAATATATTGATAATGGATAATTATGAATAATTGTTGATTTGTTGACTGACAAAAGTTGGTTTTAAATAGTGAAGACCTTTTACTGTCATTTAATGATACATAAACACAATCTTGAAGTTCAAAGTTAATACACAAAATCAAAACTTTGACATTTAGATGTTTTTATTATAAATATCAATAAATTAGTATCATTTTTGTACAAAAAAGACAACATACAAAATATATAATATTAAAATAGAAATCTTAAAATAAGATAAACAATATTTTTAAAATACATTAAATACTGTACAGTAGAGTCCACAAAAAAAAAAAAAATGTATGAAAAATTTTAAATATATGAAAAGTTCGATGAGAGTTTCATCCCCAGAATTCCGGTGCAATCGGACAGTGGACAGCTCTGTTGTAGCCCTAAAAAGAGAGGTGGGAAAAAATTAAGTTTATTTTATTCAGCATTTGTTCAGTCTTTGAAAATTAAATGAATAATAAAAAGCAAACACAGTATGCATTATTTATACATATTCAGAATTTTTCATTTCAAATATATAAGTGCCAAACAAAGTACACACCTGGTATGTTGTGGCTGTATCTGCATACAAAGGGCATTCCAGAAGAGATTCGGAGCTGGAGTTGAAGGAATCATCATAAGCAGGTGTTTCCATGTTCATGCAGACCTGATGAGAATCCATCTCCGTCTTCCTCAAGACATGCTCTGAAGGTCTGAAGGTGCTTTGAGACAGTTCTTGATGTGATGTGCTGAGACCCCAGTACTCTGGTGTTGAATAGCCCTGATTTTGAGGTGATTCTTGGTATCTAGAAGCTCTCATCTGGCAGAGTGACTCTTCGCTGAGGCCTAGTTGAGCAGACAGATAGGAGATGTAGCGGATAGTGAGGCGAAGAGTCTCGATCTTCGTCAAGGTTTGACCGACAGGAGCCACGGAAGGAGGTAAGTAAGTCCTGAGGTGGTGGAGAGCTTTGGTCAAGTCCCTCATTCTGAGCTTCTCCTTCTCGCTGGCACTCTGTCTTTGCTTGCTTGGGTTCTTACAGCGTGTTCTTCTAGTTCCAACACGGGAACGTAAGCCGTCCTGATGTAAGGAACCCGACGTGGGTGGCTTTACACCTCCGGGAGGTGGAGAAGAGCTGTTTTGAAGCTGAGCTGAAGGAGAGAAGTCCATGTAGGAAGTAGGAGAAACTGCTTCAGGAGATGAGATGTTGTAGAATTCAGAGTCTGAGCTCGGGCAGCTCCAGGAGTTTTGTGTGAAGTAGCTGAAGAAAGGAGAAGACACGTCCATTCTGTGTGGTTTGAGAGAGTCAGTGATATTGGAGGGTTTGCTGGAGGGAGGCTTTATAGCAGCCTCAGGCCTCAGAGGTGTGAAGTGACACCTCTGCAGGCCTCTGTCCCAGACCAGACTACAGGGAGAGAGGGAGAAGTCCAGTCCCAGTGTGGGAACCTACAGATATGAGTCATCAGGTAATGTGTGATTTTTCACTCCTACCCAACATGAACTTTTTCCCCCCTTCGCTACTGTTTTTAACATCAAGCCCTCCAGTATTATTTGGATTATTTTCAACCCATAAATAGAAACACAATAAATGATTGTGCTGTTAAAAATTAAAAATGATTAAAAATTAGTATGCTAAACTTGGCAAATAAAAAAGAGCAGGTTTATTGCATAATAATCAAAATTTCATATAATGATATATATACATAATATGTATATATATATAGATATATATAGATATATATACATATATAAGATATACACAGATTTATAATAATAATAATAAATGAAGTAGCCAAAAACATGATGGCACATAACACTACTAAAAATATACATAATACAACATAATATAAATTATTAATAGTATATAAAATAAGAATAATAGAAATGTTAATAATATATTAAAAAAGATATTGTTAATAAATTATTTAAATTATATATTATTATACAAAATTGTATTTTATTGCATTGTGATGTTTGTTTGTGTGTGTGTGTGTGTGTGTGTGTGTGTGTATTTTGTGTGTTTATATATAATTATTTAAATGATATATTATTATGTGAAATTGTAATTTATTGTATTAACTGTGTACGTGTAAATGTTACATTAAAATATGTTATTATACAATATATAAATATTATATAAGAATAATGCAAATATATAAATGATTTGAAATGTTTTATAATTAATTCAAGCTTCCAATTAAGACAATAAATTATTTAAATTATATATTATATTTAATTATATTGTAATTACTTTATTATATTAAATCACATGAAAATAAATGATTTTTTTACTTTATAATATTTAAATAATAAATTGCTTTGTTTTTCATCAACCATAACATAAAAATCAACCAATATCACTATCCTACAGTCAACTTTGATAATATATTATTAATAATATAATATATTTTAACATTAATATATTAATAGATAATGCATTTAAAAAATAATAAAATAAAATAAAAAGACTAATAATATAAAATAAAATCATTTTTATAATTTTATGTCAAATAAACATGGCATAAATTATTCAAAGAAAGTACACAAATGCAATAAAGACACTGAAACCAAGCTACAGACGATGATATGCGGTCAATAGGTCACAGTTGTATAGGGACAGAGACTCAGGCCATTCTCTCACAGCCAAGGTGTTAAACGACACCTCTAATGGGTCACATTAAAGGCTAGTCCACTGCTCTGTTGTCTGTGTGAACCTTTAATGGAATTTCACACCACACATGTAAGAGCTAATGAGGCTGGCTAAACAATATTAAGAGCCATCACACCAATATACTGTCATTGAAAAGACATTTAAGAATAAAGCCTATTCATATGTAGACTGTTAAATGCTTTTTAGCCTTACATTATGAATTTTTAAACTTTGAACAGCATTAGCTTAGCACTAATCAGCATAGTGTGCTCCAACATGTGCTGCTAATCGCAAACATATAAAATGGCTGAACATTAAGAATCACCAAAATGATTTGTAAACCCCTTAAAAAGCTTTTCACTACATATTTAGCCTGTTTGAAGGCGTGTGGGTGAGTGTGGGAGTTTTGTAATGCCACTGTTTAGACTGGCACCTTAACGTGGCACCTTGAGAACAACAAGGTGCTAAACCTGTGAGACACAGTTCACGAGAGTCTCCACAACCTCACTGAGCTAGAGTCAAGAGTTCATCTTCTCACAATCACTCAACAATAACAATCAACACAACTAATAGATTTTCAGAAGCATCTATTTGCTGATAAGCAGTATAGGGGACAGTAAGTATAGTATGTGTACATACACTTTTATATTAAAAACATTTTTAATGGGCAAATGCTTTAGATTCATAATTTTATTCAGCATGTTTATCAAATATTTATATAATGCTAGAAAATATCTACTACCAAAGCATCTTAAACTGGTGTTATGAATGTAACATTTGTCTTTGTGTATTTTAATTTTAATTTTAATTTAGTTTATTTGTATTATTCTATATTTTTAATCAAATAAATACAGGTTTCTTGAGTATAAGAGTCTTCTTTCAAAACATTTAGACTCCAAATATATATAGTTTGATATTTGTGTTGTAGCAGGTTTTTGAAACATATCAGCATCTATGATTTTTGTACTCTGACTTGTCTTTTCAATGCGGTGTGACCTTTGTGATGTGAACTTCCCGAACCCTGATCTCACCCTTTGGGAGCTGAGAGGTGCCAGGTCTGTGGTGGTCTTTGGCACCTCAGAGGCATGGAGGGCGAGACCGTTAGCATCTATTAGTTCACAGTGTTCACCAACTCAAAAATAATTAAACAATACTTCATTTTATTAAGGCATGTATTTCTATTCAATTCTAACATTTAAAGCAACAAACTGTCCTCTTGACATTCCCATGGGAATAACAATGTTCTCTCCTTTTTTCCCTCCTCTCGTGGTGTGCAGCATTTTGCACCCTGAGTGTGAACCAAAACAAAATATCTTGAGACAGAGGTGCTGCAAATCAGGAGAAACATGACATTGCATTGTGAGAACGGCATGAGTATGTGGTGCCCAATTTGAAAAAAACGTACATTTAGTGCACTAAATATACTGTAAGTACATCATCATATAAATCTTCAAGAGTCTAGTGTTTGATATTCACTCATTTCTGAACCAGAATTTGCATGTAACATGATCTTTGCACTCATTTTTTTGCATATTTTCCCACCCACTTCTACAGTTTCAGAGACCGTAAGTGTTGAATAGCTTCTCTACAAACTAAAACCTCTCAACCAAGCGAAAAAAGGGACTCTGCTCCAGATCTGTTTCCCAGGTCTTGTTGTTACATCTTTCACACAGTTGCTCGAACCCCAAGACAGAATGAGCTGGCAGGCAGAAGATAGTATTCAGCCAAAAGAAAAAAAAAAAGGCCCAACACAAACTGTGCGAATTACATAAATATTTATTTTTTTGTAATTCATAATGTACGGTCACAAAACAAAAACAACAGAACGGAAAACATAAAATGAATTATTTCTGTAACAGCCAGAAAAATATTTCCAAATAAATATGCTATAAAAATGAAGAAGCAAGTGTTCACAAATAAACTTAGAATCGATTACACAGAGTTTATTATTAATTATGCATAATGAGAAGGAGGTTTTCATTCCATCTTTAACATATGGATCTGTTCAGTTTTTCAGGTATGGGATCCTGTTTCTGAGACGGAATAAAAGAATAAATAAATAAAGAAAGAAAGATAATTGTGACTTTTTTCTCACAATTCGAAGTTTGTTTCTTGGAGTTCTGAGGGAAAAAAAATCTGAATTTTGAGATATAAACTTGTCACAGAGAGAGAAAAACAGCCAATTGTGACTTTTATCTCAAAATTCCTTTTTTTCCTCTCAGTTGGAATCTCACAATTCCATTTGCAAGTTTATATCTCACAATTCTGAGTTTATATCTCAGAATTGCAAGATAAAATTCACATTTACCTTTTTTATTTATTTATTTTTATTCCATGGCAGAAACTGGCTTCCATATTCAGGTGTATAGATTAATTTTGGTGCATGTATTGTTCATGATTTGTTTTTTTAAAGCAAAGCAGTAATAGTGAGCATGCACAGCTTTGTTCGTTGGTTACAGCTTCATAAACTTTAAAGGGATAGTTCAGCTAAAAACAAAAATCATGTCATTATTTACTCACCCTCAAGTCATTCCAAACCTGCATGGCATTATTTGTTCCTTAGAACACAAAATAACGTTTTTTGGATATAGAATGGAAGTCAGCGTGGTCCAAAAATAATATGTATCGTCATTCTTCAAAATATCATATTTTGTGTTAGGAAAGTCATGCAGGTTTGGAACGACATGAGAGTGAGTAAATCATAACAGAATTTTTTTTTGTGTGTGTGTGTGTGTGTACCGTTCCTTTAAGAGGCCTATAACCAGCTCATGAAAACTAAAATGATACAGGTTACCAATGACTAGTATGAACTAACCAGTTTTATTCGCAGTGAGACATACATTAGATCATCCAAACAACACATTGAGAAAAGACACAACATTACTTGGTTAGTAACACACATGCAACTCAGTCAACAACACGTACAGATATGTGGCTCTGTGAAGCTCAAGTCCAAAGTGACTAAACCATCCGACTTTTTCAGGATTCACAGAATGCAAAATAATAAAATAAGAGGGCGATAGAGAAAGAGAGTGAAAGAGCACTAAGAAACAACACATTTAGTGAAAGGCAAGGTAAAGTGAGGCTATAGCTTTGTAAGGTGCTCCGCCAATTTACAGGTAATAAAGCAAAAATAGAAAACGGAGGAAGCACACATAACGGTTTGTGCAGTGACCCAACAAACGCAAGCGCACATTCTGCACCGAGCATCCAAACGTACAGCGACACATTGAGATCAGTCTCTTGACATACAGTAGGACACTTGCAAACACCAGGACAAAAATACACCTTTTTCCAGGAGAGGTTACATCATAAGCAAAGGCAGAGGGTGAGACGATAGCAAATTACAAGCTATATAATAAGATAAAAAGAAAATCTTCAACAGTACCTGAATTTTTTGACCAAGAAATGGCACAGGATTGAGACTTCCACGACTCTGATTACCCCATCCAAGCAAATCTGGGACAATTGTATTTTTCACTGGAGGGTTTTCTCTATAATACTCCCTGTAGATTTTTCTGAAACTCTATAACTAGTGCAGATTTTTTTTTTTTTTGAGGCTCTAAATGACCCAACAGGCCTTTAACTTACTGTATATGAAATATCAGGCATATCTATACATTAATATTTTGACTAGGACTAGATCCATCATTTGGTCCTTGTAGTTTTTTAAATATTGGAATTTAATATCACATATTATGAGTTTAAAAGTAGTTTTTTTCTTGTATAAGCCCAATTTTATACATGCCAGCAGTTATCTCCACATTAGTAGTCATTCACAATGGCTTGGACCAAACTATCAGCTTCAGATGTTCACAGCAAGATCTTCTCTCTGGTCTCAGGCAGTTTCAGGGCCAGCACTCCGCCACCAACCAGAGCACCGAAGGACAGCAGAATAGGGATGACTTTGGTAATGCCTACGAATGAGGCAAAGATTGAGCTTCCCAATATAGCCGCCAACTTGCAAATGGCATTTAAAACTCCAAACGCTGTGGCTCTGCAAGAGAAGTTAAGACCAGGCAATGAAAAAACAGTATGGGTTTTCACATGTACTTTAAAAGTTCAGTTCTATTAAGTCCATTTTTTTTGCAAAGTCAGACTGATAACGTGATTGTGACTCAGCTTTGTTTAGCATGTTAATCAGACTACAATTGGCCTGGACTTCGAAAGACAAAGGCAAAGGATAATTTTATATTGGCTTTACCTTTTTGAAGCTGGGTAGAGCTCCACAGTGATGACTTGAATGCCGTTCCACGCTGCTACGCTAACGCCACAAAACAGACACTGCCAGGCTATGATGGCTGCCTGACTAAAGCTCAAGAAAAGGAAAAAGGTGCAGCCAGCAGAAATAAGCATCGAACCACCTGCAGAGAGAAGAAAAAGTGGTCTTCACAGGCTCTTCTTGGTTAGAAACTACATTAGCGACTTAGAATGCAAGCTACTGGATATAAACATTTCGATAGCATTTCCAAAAATAGCTAAGCTAAGGTCTGTAGCCATCTAGGCA
>JAFVLL020021223.1:0-10000 GCA_021397915.2 Tor tambroides
GGACAATATTTGGCTGAGATACAACTATTTGAAGATCTGGAATCTGAGGGTGCAAAAAAATCTAAATATTGAGAAAATCACCTTTAAAGTTGTTCAAATGAAGTTCTTAGCAATGCATATTACTAATCAAAAATTAAGTTTTGATATATTTACGGTAGGAAATTTACAAATATCTTCATGGAACATGATCTTTACTTTATTTAATGATTTTTGACCCATGCAATGTATTGTTGGCTATTGCTACAAATATACCTGTGCTACTTATGACTGCTTTTGTGCTCCAGGGTCACATATAAATATTTTCATAATTGTGTCTTGAATATTGAGTTTATTCTGGCAGATCTTTTTACATGTTGTAAGTATAAACATTTATAACAAGTGAAAAAATACACTTGTATACAAGACACAGTCCATAAAAGTAATTCATAATATCTTATAAAGTGTTGCTTTTCATGTAAGTTTATAATTTTAATGAAATTTGGATATTTTAAATTGGAAAATAATAATAAAAAAAAAACCAGACAGTTTTTGCAACAACAAAGGATAATATGGGAGATATTCCTCCTCCTGTGGTAAGTGGATTTATTTTTGCTGTCCTAAGGGTGTATGTTTATATGGTTAGTAGTGTTAATTATTTACATTATTTACGTTTTCTTCCTGTAGATTTGAGCCCAAACAGGCTGAGAATCACTGACATATGAAATATAGATTATCAGAGCAGTACATATTATACATAATATGTACATTTATTATTTAGTATTTACACTAGTGGTCGAAAGTCTGGAATATTTTTAAGATTTATATATGTAAGATATATTTAAGATTTTTTAGTGCATTTGAAAGAAGTCTCTTCTGCTCACCAAGGCTGCATTTCATCAAAAATACAGTCGAATTTGTGAAATATTATAACAGTTTAAAACAACTGTTTTCCTACGGTGGCCAAGAGAGCTCAAAGCACTGCAAATGCTCTCAACACAACCAAAGAAACGCAAGATAGGCAGAGACCACCGCGAAATGTTTGAGGGAACCACAGAGTGACCAACATGACTGGGACATATTTATATCAATGTTTGCTCTGAAAGATGAGGTTTTTCTTTATTTTAACATCCTGATCGATTTCTTAGCTGCTTTTTTATTATTATTAGCCTAAATAAGCTGATGAAATACACAATTACTGTAACTGTGAATGTAAGCTGGCTTGCTTACTTTACAAAAAATAACCATAGCCTATGGTTTTACTATTAAAATTAATACATTTATTATATAAAAAATAAATAATAAATGGTTACTATAGTTAAACCATGATGCACAAATGAACCGTGGATTTACTACACTAACCATGGTATTTGTACAACTGTGGTTTAACAGTTGGAAATTAATAAAAAAACATGGTTAATTTTTGTTTTGAGGAGGAATTTTAATGTGGTCTGTGCTACTTGCGTGTTTCTTTGTTTGTGTTGTGAGTATTTGCTGCACATGTGCTGTCAAACTGTTTTCTTAATTTGCTGGTGCTTTTTATTTGCATGTGTTTTTTGAAGTTCTCTCGGCCACTGTAGTTTTCTATATGAATATATAGTAAAATGTAATTTTTTGCATTGATCAAATCTGAATTTTCAGCATCATTACTCCAGTCTTCAGTGTCACATGAGCCTTCAGAAATCATTCTAATATGTTGCGACCATTCAAAAATTGGGGGTAAAAACAAAAACATACTTTTATTCATCAAGGTTGCAATGAATTGATCAAAAGTAAAGACAAAGACATTTATAATGTAACAAAACAAAGATTTCTATCTAAAGAAAATGTTCTTTTGAACTTTTTGTTCATCTGTGGATCCTGAAAAATAAAATGCATCATGGTTTCCACAAA
The DNA here is from genome assembly GCA_021397915.2 of Tor tambroides. Taxonomy (NCBI): domain Eukaryota; kingdom Metazoa; phylum Chordata; class Actinopteri; order Cypriniformes; family Cyprinidae; genus Tor; species Tor tambroides. The sequence goes on from JAFVLL020021223.1 coordinate 1,870, forward strand.
AATATTGTGCAGCACAACTGTTTTCAACATTGATAATAATCAGAAATGTTTCTTGAGCAGCAAATCAGCATATTAGAATGATTTCTGAAGATCATGTGACACTGAAGACTGGAGTAATGATGCTGAAAATACAGCTGCGCATCACAGAAATAAATTACAGTTTAAAATATAGATGCAAGCAGAAATTAAGGGGCCAAGCACTACAGAAGCAAGCAAGGCAGTAAGCATTAGATTAAGTGCAACAATAAGTAATTAAAGACATTTGATTTTGAAGATGATTTTTGTCAAAATTAAAAATTATAACTACAATCACTAATAATATGAAATAAGGGTTCAAAGAAAAAGAAAATGACAGACAGGAAGTTCGGCCAGTTATGCCATTATTGATATTCTTGGCATGGCCATACGCCAATGTGTTTATAAAATATGGTATTTTACAACAAAATTCAAAATAGCTGATGCCCAAAATGGCCGGCATGAGAAAATTAGATACCGTTCGACTCTAAGAGACCAGTTTAGCCAAACCGTTCAGAAGTTATAAGCAAAAATAGCCATTTTCATATCTCCTGACAACTAGGTGGTGCTGTGCTGAAACTGTGCAGCTACCCTCAGGTCATGGTTGTTATAACACACACCAAGTTTGGTTTGAATATGTTAAAGCATTGTGGAGATATAGCCTCACGTCTATTTTCACATGCTCGTTGCAGAATTCATTTGCGTGTTATTAAAAAATGGTTTGACTAATCTACTTGAATTCCATAACATTTTGCCAGCATGGTCTGAAGATGATCTGAGCCAATTTTGGTGAAAATCAGACGAACGGTCTAGGATGAGTTTGAAAAAAGTGTTTTTCAAATAATTGAAAATTGCAAAAAAAACTTGACCCATAGAAATTTACATTTCATTATACAAATTTAAATTTCATGGCATAAGCCAAGGAATAAGTGGAAAAATAATTTCTAGACCTTATGGTTCAAAAGATGAGCACAACTCTGAACTGTTGGTGACGCTAGAGAGTTTGAGTTAGAGGCTCCAAATTTGGTGTGTTTAATGCTAATACTGTCCTCAATCAATGTGCCAAATTTCATAACATTTTACCATACGGTTCTATGGACTGACTCAATACACTCCATAAAAATATTTTCTTCCTTAGTATTTATGTCTTGTTTTCTAGTATAAATATCTAAAAATTCTTGAATCAGGATGCATTTACTTGACAAGATATTTTGTCTTGTCTTCTGAAAATATTAAAGTTTTTGCTTAAAACGAGCAAAAATATCTGCAAAAAAAAAAAATCTTAATTCAAAGGCTAAACAAGATTATTTTTCTTACTCCATTGGCAGATATTTTTAATTGTTTTAAGCAAAAACTAACAAAATTTGGATATTTTTTTCAGAAAACAAGACATAATATTTTAAGGCATTAGACTTGTCAAGTAAATTCATCTTAATTCCAGAATTTGTAGATGTTTATACAAGAAAACAATACAAAAATACTAAGGAAGAAAATCATTTTTTTGCAGTGTATAGAGGAAAAAGACAAAAACTAATGGATGCAATAAATAACACAGTTGTTTTAAATTGCAACAATATTTTTGATCAAATAAATGCAGCATTGAGGATCAGAAGAGATTTTCAAAAACTTTGGTAGTTTATAGTCTGTTTATTTCTTACACGTACAAATACAGCTCAGGTCCCATTTGAACATGTATTTTATTTCATACTTTACAGATGCAGCATTGAAACGGTGATCAGCGTCAGCAGTCTGTGTAGACGGGTGTGTGTCTGTGTTCCCACTGCGCTCCGTTACCTTCAGACAGGACACTGATGGCGTCCGAGGGCTGCTGCTGTCCGTTGGCGCTCAGGTTCTTCTTGATCTCCTGCACATGGTTTTGGTAGAGCAGCGTCGATCCGGCAACGGGCGTGTATCCGCCCGCCAGAGACGTGGAAGCCGAATCCCAGGGCAGCTCGCGCCGTCGCTGCCGGCTGAAGTCCACGTTTAGCCCCGTCCAGCCGTGAAACGCCAGCGTGTTCAGAAAACCCTGCATGGGGTTCAGGACTCCCTGAGGACAGAGATGCATTTAAGGTGAGACACTGCAGGTGAATAGGGTACAAAAAATTGACTAACAGTTATCGCCTTACTTAGGCTACCTAGTTGATTGATTACATTGATAATTGCAAACATTTTTTGTATAACAAGCTTTCTTAAATGCTAGGTTTAAATATGCAAATGAGGCATTATTTAATGAAATATGCACTAATTCGCATACATTTCTAGTGCAAAAATCTAAACACTGGATGAAGTCAATTTCAGTATTCTTGTTTAATTTACAGAGATTTTTAAGTTTTTACAGAGGGAATTGCATTTTGTCACTCCATAATTCAGAAAATACTTAGAACAGACAGAAAACAATATATTTTCAAAATGTTGGGGGGAATAAAATGTTGTATATAATCAAGCAAATGATATATGAACAAATCCCTCTGTAAAAACCTTCAGGATACAAACAGGAATAAAAATGTAAAGTTTGGTGTGCTGCTGAAGTGGAGATTTATGGTTCAGCATAGGACAAAAAGCTGGTTTTGAGAAAACGACCTTTAAAAATGTATTGTAATTGAAATCTATTGACACAAATAAAGTGCTATAAAAGAAACACTTAACAGTGTCTTTAGGATGTTTTCTTTCCACTAGTCTGAAAAAACACTTTATGAAAAACCAAAAAGCCCAAAATCTCAAACTTCGGAAAAAACAGCGTTAACGAATCTTGCTCAAGTAATTAACCCATTTGTAGTATTGGAGAGTAACTAGTTACATGTAATGTAGGCCTCCCTGATAGCATCACGTAAATCACAGAGACGTCTATTTGACGTCTACATTTACATCTGCAAGACATTTTTTAGGGTGTTTGCTCATCTGCAGTACGTCTATAGGACGTTTCCTATCAGATGTCAAATAGACGTCTGTTAGATGTTTGTACACAGCAGATGCTTTCCAGATCAAGAGATCTTTAACAGACATCTTGCAGACGTACGTGTGCTATCTGGGCTATTACGTAAATTAAAAATGATGTAATGTAATTACAAAATAAATGTAGGCTAACTGTAATCAGTTACAGTTACTGAGAAAAAAAAGTGTAATTAAATTACAGTTACTTATGAAAAAGTTATATGACGAGCTGCAGCTGAAAATACATGTTAGATGGAAACATTGTGCTTTATGATGGAGTTTGTAGCTTAATTCACTATATCTGAAATAGTTTGAGCTGCAGTTCAGTTCAATAGAAATCAGTTGAAGCCATCCAGTCTCTCACAACATTGAAGTGAATGTTCAGTTTATCAGTATATAAGATATATATGTACAGTGTATATCAGTATATGTAATAAATATTTGATAAATGATTGTTGTTTCTGATTGATTGTATTAGTCTACATAGAGTGATAGTCAATGTATAAAAGATCAAATGGGAGAAGCAGATGAACACAAAACAGCAGAACAATATAAAGTTAAAGAGGATAAACTTTATCATTCAGCTGAACTGTTTCGGCTCTCATATGTTCTTACTCCGCTCATGAATTAAATGATCGTTCTTGAAAGCGTATACAGTTTTCTAGTGTATTTTATTAACTTCTCAGGTAGCTAATATCAATGGTATGAACTATTTCAGATGCAGCTGAAATTACAACAACAGTGGTTACATACACATATGTGACCCTGGAGCACAAAAGCAGTCTTAAGTCGCTGGGGTATATTTGTAGCAATAGCCAACAATACATTGTATGGGTCAAAATTATCCATTTTTCTTTTATGCCAAAAATCATTAGGATATTAAGTAAAGATCATGTTCCATGAAGATATTTAGTAAATTTCCTACCATAAATATATCAAAACTTCATTTTTGATTAGTAATATGCATTGCTAAGAACTTCATTTGAACAACTTTAAAGGAGATTTTCTCAATATTTAGATTTTTTTGCACCCTCAGATTCCAGATTTTCAAATAGTTGTATCTCAGCCAAATATTGTCCTATCCTAACAAATCATACTAGGGACAATTGTAGTCACTGGATATTGAAAGGGACATGTCATAGTGTCTCTACTAAACTCTGTGCCCTTGATCCATGCAAAATTTGCATTAAACTTTTGTTTTACAGACTTATACACACTGCAAAATTTCGGGAATGACATTCACCTATTTATGCTGGATTCACTCTCGAAATAGCATAATAAATAATAGTGACAACCATAGCAATGGATGGGACAAAAATATAAGTGACACTAGATGTGCATTAAGCCTCGAGCACTAGAGGGCTGCTTTGGGATTGCAACACAAATCTTGCTGGTGCGGGCGGTCAAAAATATAACACGGGTCCCACTGTCATGTGATTTGGCACATAACAGAAATACTCACCATTATGAACCACGTGATGAGCGCGGCGTTACGGACGTTCTTCAGATCGCCGGCTTTAACATCGTCCTGCATCTCCAGATAAAACAGCAGACTCTCGTTGATGATGTTGGGCAGCCAGCTGACGTGATGAAGAGCACAGAAAACCGTCTGTTTTTCATTGATTATGTATTCATTATTGATTGAACTGTTTGTTGAAGGGAGCCTTCAGATTATAAACCCATTTTACATTCACGACTGTTTAAAGAGGAGGATATGAATCTCTTCTCTTGAAGAGTTTCTTACCAAATGACGAACACCAGCATGATCTTAAAGAAGCGTATTTTGATCTCGGATCCGAGTCGTCTCTCGTTCTCGGTGTAGATTCCCTGCTGACCCTTCAGCAGCGACGTCACTGCATTAAAACACAGACAGACTCGAGATTACCTGAGATAAATGAGTTTGTTTGTTCATCAGATTTGGAGAAATGTAGCATTGCATCAGTGTCTCACCAAAAGGATGCTCTGCAGTGAATGGGTGCCGTCAGAATGAGAGTCCAAACAGATAAAAAAGTGCATCTACTGTTGTCTCTCTCATCAAAATCCAGCCACATATATGTTGTAAACGCTGCTTGATCTGTGCAGATTTCTCTCCTGATTCAGACCAGAACAGTTCTTCACCGGAGGAAGCGTTATTTTGGATTATGGACTCATATTTTAGTTAAAAACATCTTAATGCTGGATTTGTTCCAGCTTTTGTCTTCTCCAGATGTTAACTGATGGACTGGAGTGGTGTGGATTACTTGTGATGTTTTTATCAGCTGTTTGGACTCTCATTCTGACGGCACCCATTCACTGCAGAGCATCCATTGCTGAGACACTGATGCAGAGACACATTTCTACAAACCTGATGAAGAAACAAACTCATCTCGGATGATCTGAAGGTGAGCACATTTTCAGCTAGTGTTCATTTTTAACCTGAACTACTGTTTTAAAGGGTTAGTTCACCCAAAAATGGAAATTAGCCTGTGTTTTACTCACCCTCGAGGCATCCTAGGTGTATATGACTTTCTTCTTTCAGACGAATCCAATTAGAGTTATATTAAAAATTGTCCTGGCTCTTCCAAGCGTTATTATTACTGTGGGGGGGTGTTTCTGTTCAACAGTCCAAAACTGTAGGGAATCCTTGCGTTTTTGTAAGAAAAATATCCTCTTTTTTTTTTCCATTTTCATTTTTTCATTCAAGGATTCGCTACAGGAGGCTTTATTCACCCCCCCGGAGCCGTGTGAGGCATGTTTTATTATGGATGCATGCACTTTATTTGACGTGTTTTGGACTGTTGAACAGAAACACCCACCCACTGCAATGATAGAGCTTAGAAGAGCCAGGACAGTTTTTAATATAACTCTGATTGGATTCGTCTGAAAGAAGAAAATCATATATGATGCCTCGAGGGTGAGTAAAACACAGGCTAATTTTCATTTTTGGGTGAACTAACCCTTTAAGTTAAACTGATCTTTTCTCTTCTACTCACCAGCAGACACGGTGCGTGTGAACAGCACTGGATTGACGAGGAGCACCAGCAGCATGGGAGCGTATGTGGGGATGTAGTGAGGGATGGCGTGCTGAAGGCCCTTCTCACAGCTCACATGACAAACACATTCAGGTCAGATCACATTCACATTCATGCACTGGGCAGCTGCCTTTATCTGAAGCGACTTACATTGCATTGAAGGTTTGCATGGTATTAGTTCATGCATTTACTGGGAATCAAACCCCTGACCTTGGAGTTATATTAATATGCAACATATATCTTTATCATTTTTTACACACTGAAAAACAATTGGTGTAGGATTTGCTTTGAAACCATTGTCACAGAAATTGCTAGTAAATTTCACAAATAATTAGAAAGTAAGTAACATGAATTTGTGTTTTTTTAAAGAAAAATTTAGATTTATAAAATTAAGGTTTTACTTTCGCTGTAATGAATAATAACGTGTTGTTTAGAAGACTTTTATAGTAACACATCGAATTAAACATGATTTTGTGAATTTTTAAAAGATTTATAACATTTTAAGGTTTTCTTTTCTACTATAATAAATAATAATTTGTTAATTAGAAGACTTTTATTTGTGAGCTTAAATGCATGCTTACGTAATTTCAAAATAGAGGCACTATTTTGAAATATAAAAGTTTATTTACCTATTTAGACATTATTCTTTTAATTTTTGTTAGTATTTATTTATTTTTAATTTTTAAGTAGAAAGGCTGAAATAGTATTTTCTTGCAAAATCTACTCCAATAATCTGGTGTATTTATAATAATTGTTATATGCACAAAAAATAATTTTTTAAAAATGTTTGGTTATAGATGTATATAACATTTTAAGATTTTCTTTTCACTGTAATTAATAATAATTTATTATTTATAAGACTTTTATTTGTGAGCCTGATGTGCCTGTTTTCTGAGGTATAAAAATAATTTTATCTATTTAGATACTATTCTTTTAATTTTTCTTAGTATTTATTTATTTTTTAATTTTGAAGTAGAAAGACATAAATAGTATTTTCTTGTAAATCTATTCCAATAATCCTTATTTTATGTACAATAATTTTTAAATATTTTAAATATTTTTTTATAAATTTTTATTTACAAGTTATTTTTACAGCATGCTAAAGAGGTCATATCATAAGTTTTTTATTAATTTATTATTGAATTAATGAGGTCCACATAATTTTAGTAAAGTTTTTTGCATCAAAACCAGATTTCATATTTTTCACAGCCCTTCTAAGAGCTTTGGAATTAAACCGTGTCAGAAAATGAGTGTCATAAGTGTCATCCTGAGGCGGTTTAATCAGTGTTTACCTGGATATGGAGGGGTAGTAAAGCATGGCGACTCCCTCCACACACAGCAGCAGCGTCAGACCCCACGTGATCATGTGATACAGGACGATCGTGCTGAAACACACAACACACATCAGCATCTGCTGCAGCGCTCAGAGACACAGGTGCATGATGGGACGCACCTGATGCCCGCCGAGCGCTTCACCACCAGGAAGACGTCCACCGCGTAACAGAAGGTCCACCAGAAGGAGGCGCTGAAGAACAGCTGGATCCACATCTGCAGAGACACAAACCAGACCTCATATGTGACCCTGGAGCACAAAAGCAGTCTTAAGTCCCACAGGTTTATTTGTAGCAGTAGCCAAAAATACATCGTATGGGTCAAAATTATACATTTTTCTTTCATGCCAAAAATCATTAGGATATTAAGTAAAGATCATGTTCCATGAAGATATTTTATAAATTTCCTACCGTAAATATATCAAAACTTCATTTTTGATTAGTAATATGCATTGCTAAGAACTTCATTTGAACAACTTTAAAGGTGATTTTCTCAATATTTAGATTTTTTTGCACCCTCAGATTCCAGATTTTCAAATAGTTGTATCTCGGCCAAATATTGTCCGATCCTAACAAACCATACATCAATGGAAAGATTATTTATTCAGCTTGCAGACTTACCATTATGACTGGTTTTGTGGTTGAGGGTCACATATCTGTTTGTCTTTTTGTGTGTGTAAGACCATCTCATGCTCATGTTTGTTTGATGTATGATTCATCTGTCTAAATTATATGTATTGTATGTATTGTACCCTTCAGCTAAATGATAATAATAATAAAAAGTGGTTTTCTCACCGCGCCGCCGACACAGAACACCTGCGGCCAGACATCAGTGCTGTTCCC
>JAFVLL020021223.1:15000-31281 GCA_021397915.2 Tor tambroides
ACTGAACCGCTCTCTGTGGAGAAAACAGCACATAACAGTTTTGTTTGTCATTTTCTTCAGCACACAAAATCAAAACCACATTTCTCCACACTGAGCTTCTCATCTGCATCTGATCAACAAAAACACAGTGAGTAACTAACTAACTAACCCGTCTATATATTCATGAAGGATGCATTAAACTGATCAAAAGTGACAGTAAAGACATTTATAATGTTACAAATATTTCTATTTCAAATAAATGCTGTTCTTTTGAACTTTCTATTCATCTGTGAATCCTGAAAAATAAAATGCATCACGGTTTCCACAAAAATATTGAGCAGCACAACTGTTTTCATCATTGATAATAATCAGAAATGTTTCTTGAGCAGCAAATCAGCATATTAGAATGATTTCTGAAGACTGGAGTAATGATGCTGAAAATACAGCTGCGCATCACAGAAATAAATTCTATTTTAAAGTATATTAAAATAGGAAACCAATATTAGAAATTGCAATAAGATTTCACAATATTACTGTTTTTTCTGTATTTTTGATCAAATAAATACAGCCTTGATGAGCAGAAGAGACTTCCTTAAAAAAAAACATTAAAAATATTACTGATCCCAAACTTTTGAGCAGCAGTGTATATATCTCTATATATCTATCTATTTATCTATCTATATCTCTCAATCAGTTATAGTTTTTTTTATTTCAAGTAACTTTTTTTTTTAATTGGTTTTAGTATACTATATTTCTATGCCATTGCTAGGATCCTTATTTCAGTGTAAATTAGTTGGATTATTTTTTTAAAAATGTAAATCATGTTATTTTATGATGTATATTACAATGTTTATACTTGTTGAAATGTTTTTTTGTTTTTTAACGTGTAAATAATATTAGTTTAATTGATCACATTACAATAATTTACACTTGTAAAACTTTTTTTTTTCTTTTGAGTGTGAATGGTTTCTTTTAGCATAACATGACAATATTAAACTTGTTTAATGTGTGTCTCTGTCTGTCTGTCTGTCTGTGTGTGTGTGTGTGTGTGTGTGTGTGTGTGATGCTCCTCTTCAGCAGCAGGTGTCAGTGTGAGACCAACTTACAACACACACACCACAAAACAGCCTCCATCAACATCTGATCTGATGACTGCAACCTCATTACATAACTATGCTCTTATGATCACAAAAAGCAAGCTAGTTTTCAAAAAAATTAGGGTTATAAATATGATATTTCTGAAATCCAGATTGCATTTTATTAGCAGGTTTGGTTCTCAGCAGTGATATTATAGTAAGAAAATTATCATAACTTCAATTAAAATATTATATATATAAGAGCTTTAACCTAGTTTCTAAGGCAACATTTTCCCATTTTCATTTACTTTAACTTGATGTACTAAAAATAAACCTGAAATAAAATTTGATAAAAATTATACAGACATATTTTCAATTACTTAAATTTGAGAACTAAAATCAAAATAAAAACTATGTAAAATAAATAAAAACTGATTCAAACTATTAAAAAACAATATATAAAAAATTAACACCGATTTCCAGAGAAAAACACATACTGATTTCAACTATTATACAAACTAAACTAAAACCATAAAAAAGGAAATATTTCTCATTTTCATTGTTTAACTTGAAAGTTACTAAAATGACTAACTTTTAGTAAAGTTACTAAAATGACTAAAACTAAAAGTGAAATAAAAAATAAAAAACTATATAGACATAAAAAAAAACTATGACAAAAGCCCCAAAATTACTAAAATGAACTAATATAAGTTAATGTGTGTGTGTGCATGTATACATATCCCAAAACATTACTAAAAACTAAAAGAGCATCTCAGAGACACTAAAATAACATTGTGTCGAATTACACCTGATTCAAAGATTTACCAGGAATGTAGTGTGTGTGTGAGAGTGTGTGTGTGTGTGTGTGTGAGAGAGAGATTCAGAGCATCAGGATCGTTTGATCTGAGCAGAAGCGTCTTGTCTTGTCTTCTCCTGATCTCTGAGTCTCATTAACTCTCCATCGATCAGCGGCTTTGTTTGCACTTGTTTTCAGTTCAGACTGAAGCTGAACAACAGACAGACAAATCAATTACACCAGAGAAGCGGCCTGTAATTAGAGCTCAGGCTCTGATGAAGATCATTATCAAACACATCGCTCTGCCTCTGATTGGTCAGATCCACCAGTATATATATCCACAAGATAATGATTCATTCAGCATCTGTCTCTTTTTTTTAATGAAGTTTACATTTCATAAAACTGATGAAGGCAAAAAATAAATAATTCAAAAATCTAATTCTTTTCATGAATCAAGTAATTCATTTTTAGCAACATTTTTATTTACGTTAAATGTTAAGCAAAAAAAAAAAGGGGGTATTTAAATAAAGGATCATTTGGAAAAAAATTTAATTTAAAAAATCATTAATCAAATAATTGGTTTGTAGAAATTTTTATACATTTTAAAGCAAACAATCTTAATATATACTGCATAATTTGAAATAATTTGATTTTTTTTTATACTTAAAATTGTTGTTTCAGTTAATTTTTTTCCCCCCAGTTAGTTACCAAGGCAACATTTCTCATATTAGTTTAGTTTAATTTTAGTAAAGTAACTGAAATAAAAATTAAAAACTATAAATACTTTTTTAAATAATGAAAACTAATAAAAATGACAACACAACACAATTATTAAAAATTTGAATGAAATTGAAAAACAAAAATATACAAATAAAACAATTCAAAATATTTATAAAAAACCTGTAATAGTATAAAATGTTTCTGTATCTGTCAAACCTATCTTATTTTATTCCTCTTTTTTTGTTATAATGAACCAGTTCCTTCTTAAATAGCAAATTTTAAGAAATTGAAGATGTTGCTAATGAGAATCCCATCATGTTAATACAAAAGATTTATGATTTTTAGTTTTGATCAGTTATTAAATCAATGAAATAATAAATTCAATCACTATTTGTCATTGTTATTCATCCCATGATATTACATTACCTAGCCCTCTTGTGCCCCTAAAACAGACTGATTTCAGAGGCTGTTTGCACTGATATCAGACTCTTTTGGCTGCACATGTTGGTCTGATCTATATTTATCTGCTGGGCTTGAGTGAGTCATCAGTGTGTGATTATATGAACATGACTGTGTTAAAGTCTGTCTCCTCTTCATCTCACACCTTCAGCTCGGCTCCTGGGTTTCACAGACGTGTAACGAGATTGTGTTATATCATAATATTTCCTAATCAAGCTCGACATGATTCATCGGTCCATAATGAAACACACACCACTGTACAACACAAAGCAAAGAAAAACACAATTAAAGGGATAGTTCACCCAAAAAATTAACATTTGTGCATTTGTGCTCACCTTCAGTTTATCCAAGATTAGGATGAGTTTTCTTCATCAGATTTGGAGAAATATGTCACTGAATCACTGTCTCAGCAATGGATGCTCTGCAGTGAATGGGTGCCGTCAGAATGAGAGTCCAAACAGCTGATAAAAACATCACAATAATCCACACCACTCCAGTCCATCAGTTAACATCTGGAGAAGACAAAAGCTGAAACAAATCCAGCATTAAGATGTTTTTAACTAAAATACGAGTCCATAATTCATAACCCTTCCTCCAGTGAAAAAGTGTTCTGGTCTGAATCAGGATCAAGCACCATTTACAAGACGAAGATCTTAGTTAAAAGCATCTTAATGCTGGATTTGTTTCAGCTTTTGTCTTCTCCAGATGTTAACTGATGGACTGGAGTGGTGTGGATTATTGTGATGTTTTTATCAGCTGTTTGGACTCTCATCTAACTGACACCCAGTGCTGCAGGCCCTCAATGCTGAGACACTGTCTGGAGACACATTTCTACAAACCTGAAGAAGAAACAAACTCATCCTTATCTTGGATGATGTTGAATTTAGCAATCACAACATGTTTAATGACAGGGATTTTTACCTCAAGTAAGGCAATAAACATACGTTGCACATGCACACATGCTTTGCAATTTATTCCAAACGAGTTAACTGTAATGAGTTTTTGTACTAACAGATCACGCTAAAGAAGATTCAGTCATTTGCAATAAAAAGCACACAGTGATGCATAACAAAAGTGTCATTTTTATTGTTCACACATTCATACTTTTATAAAATACTATATATAATATTAAAATCAGAGTGAGTTAATTACATTTGCATGATCTTATAAGAACTCTATAAATTAAAGTGTGGTTTATTCTGATAAAAACCCATGATTCAGCTTGAAGCTTGTAGTCTGTCTGGACGGCTGTGTGTGATAGTCTCTGTGTTTGACAGTGAAGCGGTGCACAGTCTCTGAGCTTCATGACGTCCAGAGCGAGGCAGTGAGGGCCAGCAGAAACGACACCAGGAGCAGAAGAACCTTCTGAGTCCACAGACACGAGTCCAGCTTCTGCTCCAGACGAGAGTTACTCGCCATCACGCGCATCAGCTGAGGGACACACGCACGAGAAAACACACACGCATTAATCAAGCACTCACAAGAAGATGAATTCAGACTAGGGCGGTCAGGTAATAGATAACAGCATACTTCACCAGCTGATTAATCACAGTACATTAAGGCATTAACATTTTGTATTTACTGAAATGTTAGTTATATATGCAAATGAGGCTTATCTAAATAAATATGCACTAATTTGCATGCATTTCCAGAAGATATTTCATAAAGCCAGGTTCAAAATTCTTGTTTGATTTTGACATACTAAGGGTTTTGAATTTCTCTTCTCATCACTCCATAAATCAGAAAATTATGGAAGCTTGTTTCTGCCAAATAAAAATATTAAAAAAAGGTTATTTTATGTTTTCTGTATTTTATGTTTTTCCTCACAATTATGAGTTTATATCTCACAATTCAGACTTTTTTTTCTCAGAATTGCAAGAAAGACGACAAAATTGTGAGATTAAGAAGTGTTACCTTTTTTAGTTTTAGTTTTTATTCTGTGGCATAAATAAGCTTCCATAGAAAATGCTGCCAACAGCTAGAAAAAAAAAAAAAAAAAATCACCATGTTTTTAGGAATAAAATCTTGTGTAAATCAGTGTGAATGATATATGAACAAACCATACAGCAGTAACAATCTTCAGAATATAGAGAGGAATAAAACTAAAGGTTGGTGTAAATAAGTGCTGCTGAAGTGGAGAAACAAACTCATTTTGAGAAAACAGCCTTTAAAGACATGTATTGTAACAAATATACAGATGCAAATAGATGAAGTGCAATAAAATAACTTCACAATACTCACTTTTTTTTACAGTGAAATATAACAGTATCTCATTTTAGTTTTAATGTAGTTTTTAATTTTATTTTTATTTAATAATAATTGTAATAATAATAATGAAAAATATTATATTTTTTGGTAGCGAAATATTAGTATTTTTTTGGTAATTTATTTATATAATGTTTTTACAGTGAAATGTTATATTTACATTATTTATTTTTAACATTTGCAATCAATTTTTATCAAAATCTTTTTTTTTTTTGGCTCTAAGTATTGATACAAGAGAAGTTCTCATGAACTTCCACAGGAAAAAAAACCAAAAACAATTAAGAGTATAACTCAATTCTGAGGAAAAAAGCCTGATTTTTAAAATATAAACTTGCAATTATGAGAAGAAAAAAATCAGAAAAAATATCAACCTTTTTTTATATTTTGATTTCATCTTTAGTTATTTCTGAAATATGCTTCCATCATTTATGGAGTGATAAAAAGAGAAATCGCTTCTGTAAAAACCCTTTAACTCTAATGTGTCAAACTCAAACAAGAATTTTGAACCTGGCTTTATCCAATGTTCAGATAAAGTGCAATAAAATTAACACTTAAAAGTGCATTCAGCATGTTTTCTTTCCGCTCGTCTGAAACAACAGCCCTCTTAAATCTCCAGACTGAGCAGAGCACAAAGCACCCATGTTTGTGTCTGGTGTGGAAGTGAAGGGTGCGTGTCTCACCGCGCTCTGCAGGTCCTGATGGTCACTGCTCGTCGCTGACGGACTCTCAAACGAGTTGCTCAGAATAGATTTGGGGCTCTCGAGGACGTGACAGCGCAGCCTGAGGAAACACAGACTGGTCAGAGTCAGATAATAGCAGCTGGACTCAAACGCTCGGACGCTCAGTCATCAGACGCCTGTCCACTTCTGTCACATCTCCGAGTCAAAGCCTTCGCGTGTGTGATCCGTCTGCCTTTCAAACGCTGTTTCTCAGGTGTGTTTATTGTGAATGAAATCGTTCCGGAGTGAAGCGCTGCACTGTGTTCATTTACACACGAGCGGCTCGTTATTCTGGGAACTTTAATGTACATTTTGCTTGTAATGAGAAGCGATTATCAACAATCCTCCATGTGGCTTTCTGTCAAAAATACAATTCAATGGCTTAACATGAAAATCAAGAAATAAAGACATAAATATTTGTAGTGTAACTTTACCGCTATGAAAAAAAACCAAACTATTTTCTTAAACTTAATTTATATTGAAGTATTACACTAGTAATACTAATTGCAATTTGTTTGTGAAAACGTTCATGTGCAGATTTAGTGCTGTATTTGTGAGCAAGAGCCGGTGTTCCCAGAATGCAGTGCGTGTGTGACAGACGTCACCTGTGCTCCATGACTTTGGCTTTAGAAACCCCCTTCCAGAACTGAGCGAGCTCTGGGACGCCGGCTCCGCCGCTGCTCTCCATCTCTGCTGCCATGACCAGAAACCGGTCCTGAGGAGACGCCTGGAACCCTACCACACACACACACACACACACAGAGACACACACAGACACACACAGACACACACACACACACACACACACACAGACAGACACACACACACACAAACAAACAGACACACACACAAACACACACACACACACACACACACACACACAGACACACACACAAACACACACAAACAAACAAACAGACAGACACACACACATATTACATGCCATAATACAGGGATTCATAAACCTTTCTGTCAGCCGAAACCCTTAGATGCAAAATATTATGTGTGTATATATCTCAAATCTATACATATTAATATTTAAAATATGACCATTCACCGACATAGAGAGCTGAGAACATACAAATGTGTTGTTAAATGAACAGAAATGTATGTGTATATATATATATATTTTTATTGAACACATTTGCATGTTCATTGTTGTCTGTCAGTTAATGGTCACATGACATGTAAATAAACAGACTATTTGTAGTGCGTGAGATCTGGCTGCTGTTTACCTCCATGAAGTGAAACCACGATGTCCACGCTGGCTCCGGGCTCACAGCTGCTGTTACTGGGCTTCACGCGGTACTTCTCCGGAGCCGTCGTCCGGACCTGAACACACAACATCATCAAACTCATTACAACCCATTTGTACTGAGATTTAAGACTGAAGACATTTAACCCTTTAACTGTCACTCCCATTTTTGAACATACACGTAAAAGTGCACTATCCAAACTTACATTTTTATAATTCATGAATGAAAACATTTTGTAATATCACTTTGATGTACCATTTCCATGGTAATGCAATGTCTGGTTTTAAAATGGTTTTCAAAGGATGAATTTTGAGATTTTTTTAAGGTTAAGACAAAAAACATGGACGCAGAATCAATCATAAAAATGGAATTTATAGAATAACATGGAATTTGGTGAATTTTGGTAAAGAAATTTTTGATTAATAAAAGTAGGGCTGTAAGAAGCTGTAAAACCGATTTCATAGGGTCCTAAAAATATATATATATTTTTATTTATTTTTACTAAATCATGGTTAAATGGTACAAATTTCATGATTGCAATTAATCGGAAACTTTTTGATTACTAAAATTTTATTTAACCAAAATTCAGAGAAATTAAACCCAGAAAAAAGAAATCTAGGACAAAAATAAAACCAAAAAACTAAATCCAAATTCAAAAAAAAAAAAAAAAAAAAAAATTCAAAACAAAGCCAAAAAACAAAAACCTGAATCCAGAAAAATAAAAATGGAAAAAATACAATGGAATTTGGGACAAAATATAACCCATTTCATAGGGATTATGCATTAGGACTTGGCTAACACCAATAAAAAGACTGTTAAATTAAATTAGTGAGGCACCGGTCACCTGCAGAGGAGGCTGAATATCTGATGTTCTTTTAGTTCTGAAGTATTTATTTCACTGAAGTCACAGACTGCAGCTTTCTTCAGCATGTGTCTCACCTTAAAGGCCACGTGGTTTTTGGTGACGTTGTTGAGGATGATCAAACACTTCTTCTCTGATTCTTTAGCACCGAATCGGAGCTCTTCTGATGGACTGAAACACAACACACACGTGATCATCAAGATCACACTCACAACAGATTCCTGAGATAGCACTGAGTGACGTTCACACAACAGAGAGCTGCTGAGCCCAGCGCATTACATCAGATCCTGTGACTCTAAACATCAATGTGTGGGCAGATGGGAGCAAAAAATCATCTCCATATTTATGCGTTGGCTCTGAAATACAGGATTCATCATTTTAATCAAAAATCTTTGTAATAAAGTAGATTTCAAATGCCTCACGTTAGAAATCAAATGCAGTAAAAATCTAGTTCACAATGCACGTTTTCACAATTTTTTTTTTTTTTTTTACTAAATGAAAACAAAAATCATCATTATATTTTTGTAACACTTTACAGTAAGGTCTCATTTGTTAACATTAGTAAATGCATCAAGTAATGTGAATTATCAATGACCCAGTATTATTTATATACGATTATAGTTTTTATTAATATTATGATATTTTAATATTTTAAATTTATTATAATTTAATATTTCATTTTTATTGATTTTTTTTGGTATTTTTTATTATTTTAGTATTTTTTATTATTTTTGTGCAGGCTTACAACAGCAATCTGATTTGGTTTTTTTGCTCTTTTTAGGTTTAATGTATCTTTATTTCTGTTTGCTTTAGTTTTTATTTCCAGTTAGTAATTTTAGTTTTTTCAACTTTTATTAATTTATTAATTATTTCAGTTAGTTGCCAAGGCAGTTAAAGTTTATCATTTAATTTTTATTTTATTTTATTAAAGCCTTTAATTATTTCAATTAACAAAACTGTTTTAAATAGTAACACTATATTAGCATTTATTCACTTTCATTAATGTTCATCATTTTAGTTCACAGTGCATTAATTAATGTTAACAAATACAACTTTGATTTTAAAAATGTAATGTTGAATGTCGAAATTAAGATGTTAGCATCATTTATTCTTAGTTCTTGTTAACTAATGTATTAATGTATTAACTAATGTATTTCATTAATAAATGAAATTATATTGTAAAGTGTTACCATTTTTATTTATATGCACCAATTTAACAATCATAAACGGCAATATATATTCTGAAAACATTATGAAAACTGACACATGGAGACTAAATATTGGGAGATGATGCAAATGAATCATTGTTCCAAAGTTCTGAATTGATTCACTGAATTGCAGTATGAACTGAATCATGTAAATGAATCATCACACATATTTATCAAACATTCAATATCTCAGCCAGCTCTAATAGGCACATGTATTGTTACTGTATATTTATTTGGCATGAATCATGTGCTGCACGAACCGCAGTCGGCCTCAAATAACATGCATCTGTCACAATCCAGTTATTTCAGTCATGGGTCCCAGAGGATTGTGGGAAAAGCCTCCATTAGAAACATCAAAGCTGAGGCTGAGGCGAATCGCTCAGCTCCTTCCTTTCATTTTCCACTGAAATCCGTCATGCTGGAGAAACTCTGCCTCACCGTGAACCGCTCCGGACGAGATTACCATCATTTGCAGTGAACAATCACTCTCAGGAATTACAACGCACCCATTAGGAAGAGTTTGAACCGTCATGTGCAGGAGAACGAAGGTCTTGGATTTGAACATTTGCCAAGAAAACTGAACAAAAGGAGCTTTGCATGAATGCATTTGTTTCATGCAGCTGAATGATAATTAATGCATGCTGGGAAATTACTGTGCAGCCTTCATTCATGAGAGCCAGTTAGAAGAGAGATGCTCAGGTTTATTTACTGCCACTTTTTAATGTTCTTAAGGTTTCTTATGCTTTACAAGGTTGCATTTTATTTGAAAACCGTGATAAACTGATAAAAGGTGACAGTAAAGACATTTATAATGACACAAGATTTCTATTTCAAATAAATGCTGTTCTGAATCCTGAAAAATAAAATGTATCATGGTTTCCAAAAAAAAAAAAAAAAAAGGGCAGCACAACTGTTTTCAACATTGATAATAATAATAAATGTTTACAGTCTGCTGTATTCTGTAGAATGATTTCTGAAAGATCGTGTGACACTGAAGACTGGAGTAATGATGCTGAAAATTCAGCTTTGATCACAGAAATAAATTACAGTTTAACAGACATTCACATAGAAAACAGCTATTTTAATTTGCAATAATATTTCACAATTTTTACTGTATTTTTGATCAAATAAATGCAGCCTTGCTGAGCAGAAGAGACATCTTTTAAAAACATTAAAAACATTATTTTAACCAGTAAATGTATTTACACCATATAGTTGTAGAATGTGTTTTTGCGATACCATTAATATCCATTTAGTTCTGGTTTTATGTATGAAATTATGAAAAATAATTAAATGAGAGAAAGCATCTTTCATTTGAAAAATATTTCATTAACTGAATTACACACATATAATCATTACCTTATGGAATATATTTAATATATAAAAACACTAATTCTCAGATAACAAATATAATACACAGAGTGTTCAGATTCATATACAATAAAATCCCAAATCAATGTCTTTAACCCATAAACAAATACAATTAAATGTAAACTAGTGTTCAGAGATGAGTTAATAGTTTCTCATAGTTTGATTCATTTCTGTGAATCAGTTCAAACTGTCTGCCTCACTGAATCAATTCAAAACTCTGATTCAATGATTCAACATCACTTCGAATGTTCACTGAAGTCTCCATGCATAATTTTTCATATATAGTAAGTATCTAAAGGCAAATATTGCTGTTTATGACTGTGTATTAGTATACTGGTGCATATAAATGAAAACAATTGAATATGATACTTTAGTGAAAAGCGTGTGCCTTTTGAACAAGATCTTGGCTGTATTTTGAGTGCAGTGATGTACCTGATGTGCAGTAATGTGCCCATGAATGTGGTGGTAGGTTTTCTAGCTCCTCTCAGTCGTCCGGGTTCTCCTCTGTCCAGATCTTCAGACTTCTGACCGTCTTCAAGGAAATTCACCTGCAAAACACATTGCAGAACGTCAGGATAGCACTTCGCATTTTTGCAATGGAAAAGCATGACATTGGGTCTGATTTTGCGCTCACAAACCCGTTCAAAAGCTCCAATATCGACACTAATACCACGCAGCATAAAAAGAACGTTGCATCAACGTTGCTGCTCAAAAAAAGGACATGTTTTAAGATTAATAACCTGTATGACAAAATAATTGCAATAAACAGGAAAACACGACATCAAGTC
This sequence comes from Tor tambroides, assembly GCA_021397915.2. Taxonomy (NCBI): domain Eukaryota; kingdom Metazoa; phylum Chordata; class Actinopteri; order Cypriniformes; family Cyprinidae; genus Tor; species Tor tambroides. The sequence continues at coordinate 26,500 of JAFVLL020021223.1, forward strand.
TGATTTTGTGCTCACAAACCCGTTCAAATGCCACAAAATATACAAACCGATACATGCAGGGTAGACTGAATGTTGCATGAATGTTGTATGGACGTTGTATGAACGTTGCAGCACAAAAATGGACATATTTTAAGATTAACAACATGCATGATAAAAAAAAAAATGCAATAAATAGGAAAGGACAGCATCGGGTCTGATTTTGTGCTCACGAACCCATTCAAATGATAAAATATCGACACAAATATCACAGCATAGAAAGAGCGTTGCATGAATGTTGTATGAATGTTGCTGCACAAAAATTAAGATTAATAACCTGTACGAAAAATTATTTGCAATAAATAGAAAAGCACTACATGAGGTCCAATTTTGAACCTGCTCAATTGCTCCAATATTGATAAACTAATGCCATAAAGTATAGAATGAACGTTGCATGAATGTTGCATAAACATTGCTGCTCAAAAAGGAGATATTTTCAGATTAACAACATGTATGACAAATTAATAGCAATAAACAGCAAAGCACAACATCAGGTCTGATTTTTTGCTCACGAACCTGTTTAAATGCTCCAAAATCGACAAACCGATATATGCAGCATAGAAAGAAAGTTGCATGAACGTTGTATGAACGTTGCTGCACAGAAATGGAGATATTTTAAGATTAACAATCTGTATGACAAATGATTGCAAGAAATGGGAAAACACAACATGAGGCATCATACTGTGCTCAAATGCTCCAATATAGACAAGCTGATACCACACAGTGTAGAAAGAACGTTGCATGAACGTTGTATGAACGTTGCAGCACAAAAAAAAGCGCATATTTGAAGATTAACAACCTGTACAATAAATTATTTGCAATAAAGTACAGAATAAGACCTGTAACAGGGTTTTTGAAGATGATAAAACCAAAAAAAGCAACTGGACTTCGTTTTCAATGAGAATTGGCTATTTTATGGTGACTGAAATGCAAAGTCAAGCAGGCCTCAACTGTATATAAATTAGCAGCAACCAATGGGATCAATGGCATCAAAAATGGGGAAGAAAATCAGAACAAAGAGTCGATGTGAGCACGAGGCCTCAACACATGAATAAACAGACTGAACCCATCAGGTTGTGATTTCCCCTTTTAACCAATATACAGGAACTTTTCTCCACTTCATTCAGTGGCAAACCACCAAACACACATGGAGACGAAACAAAAACTGCTGAACACATGCTTTCTTTTGTGCTCATGCTGCAGAAGTGGAAACAAAGTTGAAGCGAAACTCTGGCGCAAGCGAACACGTGCTGGAAAAAACGGGAGAGGATGTGGGTCAGGGGTCAAGGTCAAAGGTCACGGCGGCAACGGTCGTTACGAAACGGCCTTATGATGTGTTCATTAATTAAAGAGGCAGATTAGATTTGAAATGTTCTGGACTTTATTCAGAGTTTGATTGAAAATGTCATAATTAAACAGCTGAAAAATCACAGTCTTGAACCAGATTACATGAAATGTTCTTCACATACGATTACATTTTACAACACGTCAGTCAATCATTAGTGTCTATTCATTAGTTCATTGATCATTAGTGATGAAATTATTCATATTGCATTATATATCCATCTTTGACAAGCATATATTAATGAATCACAGTACTGATCAGAAAAATCACTCATAATAACAACAAACATTGGTTTTCTTTTCAAAAATCAATTGATAAAATTATAAAACAAACTTGTTTATGAAATGTAAATATGGAAAAACTTCATTTTGATTGAGTGTTAGTGTAAAACTGAAATGATTCAATAGTGGGTCTATATAAACAACTCACAATATCAGTGTTAAAAATGGTGAAAATGTCATGATGCTAATGATGAAAGCAATCATATGACAGTGGTCTACATTAGTTCCTCTCTACGCTCTCAGGGCTCCTACACACTAGAAGAAGACGCTCAGATTGTGCATCACATCAAACCGGATCCGCCTGAAACCAGCCGCGTTTCTGAAGTTTCTGTATGTTGTAGCAAAGGTTAAAAGTCATGCAAACCCCAGCGTTTCTTCTTTACTGCCTTGGAATCAATGGATTCACTGTGTTTTAAAGAGTTAGAGCCTAGAGACCTATTATAAATCTCAGGGAAATTGGCCAATTCTGGCTCCTTAAAGGAATAGTTCACCTAAAAATGAAAATTAGTTGAAGTTGTGTTCACTCTTAGGCCATCGAAGATGTAGATGAGTTTGTTTCTTCATCAGATTTGTAGAAATGTGTCTCTGCATCAGTGTCTCAGCAATGGATGCTCTGCAGTGAATGGGTGCCGTCAGAATGAGAGTTCAAACAGCTGATAAAAACATCACAATAATCCACACCACTCCAGTCCATCAGTTAACATCTGGAGAAGACAAAAGCTGAAACAAATCCATCAAGATGTTTTTAACTAAAATCTGAGTCCATAATCCATAATAACTCTTCCTCCAGAGAAGAAGTGCATCTCCTGTTGTCTCTCACATCAAAATCATCACCCACATATTTGTTTAGAGCTGTTTGGTCTTGTAAACACTGCTTGATCTGTGCAGATTTCTCTCCTGATTCAGACCAGAACACTTTTTCACTGGAGGAAGAGTTATTATGGACTTAATGTATTTTAGTTAAAAACATCTTAATGATGGAGTGGATTACTTGTGGATTATTGTGATGTTTTTATCAGCTGTTTGGACTCTTATTCTGACGGCACCCATTCACTGCAGACTATCCATTGCTGAGACACTGATGCAGAGACACATTTCTATAAACCTGATGAAGAAAAACTCATTTAGTCATTTTGAACCGAAATACAACTCATTAAATCAAATCTTTGCTTTGTGTATCTTTAACTAAACACACTGTTATGAACAATAAATAACTACACTGTCATAAGTCTCTCAAGCCTTAAAAATTATCATTCATCCAAAATTTTAAATTATCGTCATTTACTCACCCTCATATCATTCCAAACCTGTATGACTTTCTCTTCTGTTAAACACACATTTTTAAGAACTCTGAGGTCTAAACAACATTTATTTTCATTATATGAACAACAACGACAAAAAGTTATTTTGTGTTCAATCTTTTTATCAACTGCTTTTCTTTCAATTAGCACAAGTTTTAGATTTATTTTAGAACTGACTGATTATAAATCTTATTAATCTGAGTTTATGCACCTCAGTTTTGGAGTGAAAAAACCTTGTTTGTGGATTAATTTGGCTCAAAAATGGAGCGGTATGAGTTCAGATCTATGAGGCCTACGATCAATAAGTTCCAAAAAGAACCGCACAACCTGTGCGAATTGAAAAAAAAACAAGTTGATAAAAAGATTGAACACCATTTGTGACCCTGGAGCACAAAAGCAGTCTTAAGTCGCTGGGGTATATTTGTAGCAATAGCCAACAATACATTGTATGGGTCAAAACTATTGATTTTTCTTTTGTCCCAAAAATTATTAGGATATTAAGTAAAGATCATGTTCCATGAAGACATTTAGTAAATTTCCTACTGTAAATATATCAAAACTTCATTTTTTATTAGTAATATGCTTTGCTAAAGACTTAATTTGGACAACTTTAAAGGTGATTTTCTCAATATTTTGATTTTTCTGCACCCTCAGATTCCAGATTTTCAAATAGTTGTATCTCAGCCAAATATTGTCCTATCATAACAAACCATACATCAATGGAAAGCTTAGCTTTCAGATGATGTATAAACCTCAGTTTCAAAAAATTGACCCTTATGACTGGTTTTGTGGTCCAGGGTCACATATTTGGTGATAATTTAGCATAATGATAGACATTTAAGCAATTATTTGTAGGCCGATCCTTTTTGACCAGGAAACACCACAAGTGTTACAAGGTGGGAAAAATCTCTGAAAAGTTAAAAACTGAAATTTTTTGGGCAAATTTGTTTCACCCTGTGTGAGCAAAGTCAGGTCAGGAAAAAGAAAAACCCCTCTATGTTAAAATGACCCAACATGAGAGTTCATTCAGACTCAAATCTCAGATAAAAAACTGTTTCTTTTGATTCAGTAGCGGACGGTGCAGGAAACACTCTGTATTTTTGTACAGTTTATCTGAAAACATTGGAGGAATGCAGACGCTCAAGAACCGGTTCTAGATTCCCAACAACAGTATTCTTCTCTAGTGTGTAAGAGCCATGAGGAGTTTAACACAATAACAACACAAAGATAATCAAATAAAACTGCTAATATAACGTCTTCACTTAGCTTTGACTGATCGAATCTAATAAACCCCGTAACCAGACGGTGATTTGTTAAAAATATCAATCAGAAATGCATTAAAATCATATGAAATGCCACTGAAACTGAGGAAACTAGATGACGGAGCAAACAGAAGCGTCTCGTTCGGTGCTGTTGAAATGGATTGGACACATGGGATGGATCTGGTTTGGCTCTGGAAGATGCAGGCACTTGAGGGTGTAGAAACATCTACAATGTCTTACCAGTCCTTGTTTTAAGACAGACAGAGAAGGACATGAGAAAAACATGCACGAGAAAAACCGAGCGCAACTGTGAGTTTCTTCCCTTCATCTTCTCCATAGAATTTAGAAGATTCTTCAATAAAGAGTCTAAAGCCATGAATCAAATCAACCAGATGAATCATATTTGTGAACCTGCAGCACAAAAGCAGTCTTAAGTCGCTGGGGTATATTTGTAGCAATAGCCAACAATAAATTGTATGGCTCAAAATTATCAATTTTTCTTTTATGCCAAAAATCATTAGGATATTAAGTAAAGATCATGTTCCATGAAGATATTT
>JAFVLL020021223.1:31381-65127 GCA_021397915.2 Tor tambroides
CACTCACTGTGGGAAGGTTCTTACAGAGAATTAATGATTCAGTACTTAAAGTCATACACCATTTTTCATTGACCAATTCAGTCCACATAGGTGAGAGAGAGGAGGTTGTGCAGAAAGCCCTTTATGGGGAGTACTTGAATGAATTATTAGTCAATGAAATTGAATGTCAGCACTCAAAATGTACTATTTGCTTTATGACAATTTATTATTAACTTCTGGGAAATTAAAGCTCATGCTCAAGTCCTCCATCATGCTGGATAAAGCAAATCTGTTTAATGTCATTTTGCTCAAGGATTATATTAAAGTGTGAACTTGTTAAATATGTCAGTGTTTTCTATATAGCCTATTTTGTCACTGTCCATTACTGGGCTGTAAACCAGTTCAAAAGTGTGTCCAATCCAAATGAGTACTGATTAATTACAGTACATTTTGTTTATTAGTATTACAGAATACTGTCATATAATATGCATAGTGTCATGCAATGTGTGACCTACACAAAAATATATAATCTAAAAATCTGACAATAAACCCCTGTAAATCAATAATGTTAGCAGTGTAGACTCACCTAAATGACTTTCAATGAAAGATCCGTTTGCAGGAAAGACAATGTATGGGAATGATTGACTCGATGCTGTGAGAAAACGTGAAATTACCAGGGAGTAGAATTCAAATGTTTATTTTAATCAATTTTAGGTCAATATGTTGGTTAAAAACTGATAAATATCTCTGATACTTGCATGTGAAAGCACTGAGACTGTTAGAGGTGACCGCTTCTGGTGCAGCACCATCTGATACTGGGACTGAAAAAGAAAAGATGTCAGGTGGTGTCATCATTTGCTCAAATATCTGACAGGTTTAGGAAGAAAGAGAAGCAGTCGCAGAACCAACCGTATGACAAAGGAAGCAAAACATAGGGAATTTATTTACCTGACACTTGAACTCTCCAGGTCCTGCTTACATTATACTGGGTATTGTTGAAAATCACACTTAGTCTACAAGTGTAGAAGCCCTCATCTTTCACAGAGATGTTTTTGATGGCCAGAATTATGCCTCTCTCGATTGTATACTGTCCTTTGCCAATACGGAGAGCTGTGCTCTGAAAATCCTGTAAATGAATACATTTTTCAAACATTTCGGTCGTTTCAATTCAAACATTTATTAACATGTTTTCCACAATGTGCAGTGACCTACCTTGTACCACTTTGGATTTTCTGACCTTTTGAAATATTTCAAATGGGGACAGATGATCTCTGTATCTTCTCCTGCGCGTGCGGTGTAGGGCATTACAGTCATGTTTGGCTCCTCTGCCTCATAGATCATTACTGTAATACTCCCAGTGAGGCAGAACGTGTCGCTCCTGAGTGAGAAATGCATTACTAACTCCATTTAGACCAACCCAAGTTCTTCAAATGTAATCAGTTCTAAAACACATTTTAGATGGTGCCTTTATTGGACTTTTCATAATATAATTTTTTTTTTGTGCAGCAAAACTGCTTTCTTCAGTGTACACCATAATGCAGATCGTTGATTCATATGCATGTTAATACAGTGTTGTGAGAAAGTAGAGCAGATGTTTAAATGGTATACTTTGAATTTGTTATTTACTATTTATCAAAAACGTAAGTCCTAGTGCAGCAGTTCTCAATTCCAGTCCTCGCGACCCCCTCGTCTGTACATTCAGTACGTTTCGCTTATCGCTTCAGAGGTTTGTTCTATTCGACTGTAAGTGCCTTGCGAAGTGGCCATTACAGGATATTCAGCCATGATTCCAATTTGATGGGAGTGTATATGTTCCATTCAATGGGTATTAAAGTGTGTGAGATGTGAATTTATATTGTATTTATTTAGGTATGTTATATCACACTGGAACTGAGAACCCATAGACTACAGCATGACAAAAAAAATTGTTCTTTCTGGTCCTTGAATCTGATTGGCTGATAAGAATGTTGATATTAGAGTTCAATAGAACTGCAACAGCTGTTTCACTGTTTGTATCACTCCGCTTGCTGAAGTTTCCGTATTTCTCAGAGCAAGTGTCATGGCGGATGCCCAAATCCACTATAATTTTAAAAATAATACTGTTTGTGTCACGGAATGTAGTTTTAAGAGTATTTTAGGCGTGAATGTACTTGTTTGGACTTAAAATATGCGGTTTGTTAATAAAGATAACATCTGTTTGAAAATTTGCTTTGACGTTTTCGAAGATGTAAGCTCCAGGACGTCAACAGCTGTTCAGCGCTCATAAACCCGCAGAGAGAGCGCCTCACCTTTGCCAGATCTTCTGGAGTTTACCGCAGGCTCTGATGTCTCTATAGTAGTTAAACATGATATTTATTTCATTTTGGGTAAATCTAATGGGCAGTCTTTGGTCTCATTAATCTATTATTTGTTCCAGAGCAAATAGTTTTGGCAAAATCTCATCATGTTTATGTAACTTCAATGCTGTATATCAGAGCGCTGCCTTTGTACTTTTGACTGAATTGCTTAGCAACTTTTATGATGGCTGTTCAAGTTCAAGTTCAAGTTGAGCTTTATTGTCATTCCGCTACATGTGGGGACATACAGTGGAACGAAATGTCGTGCCTCGCAGGACCATGGTGCTACATAAATACAGACATACAACAATGAAGTAAAACACTATAAACTTATACACAACTAACCTACTAACATATTTTAACTATAAGTATACTATATGTAAATGTTTACCCTATACAAACTAAAGATAAAAATATAAGAAATAAAAATAGGAAATACAAACTATACAAACTTTGCACGCCTGGATTGAGGGGTTTTCTGCCATTCTTCTTTGCAAATCCTCTCAAGCTCGGTCAGGATGGATGGGGACCGTCAGTGGACAGCCATTTTCAGGTCTCTCCAGAGATGTTTGATAGGGTTCAAGTCTGGGCTCTGGCTGGGCCACTCAAGGACGTTCACAGAGTTGTCCCTAAGCCACTCCTGTGTTGCCTTGGCTGTACTTAGGGTCATCATCCTGTTGGAAGGTGAACCTTCGGCCTGGTCTGAGGTTCTGAATGCTCTGGACTGGATTTTCATGAAGGCTCTCTCAATATTTTGGTTTACTGAGCTTTTCTTCTACTCTGACGAGTCCCTCAGTCCCTGCCGCTGAAAAACAGCCCCACAGCATGAGCTGCTACCAGCACACTTTACTGTTGGGATGGTACTCTGCAGGTGATGAGAAGAGCTGGTTTCCTTCAAACATGATGCTTAGAATTGAGGTTCATCAGACCAGAGAATCTTGTTTCTCAGAGTCTGAGGGTCCTTTAGGTGCTGTTCTGCAAATTTCAAGTGCATTTTCATGTGTCTTCACTGAGGAGAGGATTGAGTTTGGCCACACCGGCATAAAGCCCAGATCGGCGGAGTGTTGCAGTGATGTTTGTCTTTCTGTAGGTTTCTCCTATCTCCACATATGATCATGGAGCTCAATTAGAGTGACCATCAGCTTCTTGGTCACCAGTCTAGACAAGGCTCTTCTCCATCAATTGCTCAGTTTGGCTGGGCGACCAGCTCTTGGAAGAGTCCTGGTTGTGCCAAACATCTTCCACTTGAGAATTATGGAAGCCACTGTATTCTTGGGAACCTTCAGTGCAGCAGAATTTTTTTTGTCACCTTTCCCAGATCTGTGCCTCAATACAATCCTGTCTCTGAGCTCTGCAGGCAGTTCCTTTGACCTCATGGCTTGGGTTTCGCTCTGATATGCATCGTCAGCTGTGAGGGCTTTTATAGAGGGGTGTGTGCCTTTCCAAATCATGTCCAATCAATTTAATTTACCACAGCTGGACTCCAATCAAGGTGTAGCAACATCTCAGCAATGATCAAGAGAAATGGGAGGCACCTGAGCTAAATTTCAAGTGTTGTGTCAGAGGATCTGAATACTTATGTATATGTGATATTTCAGTTTTTTCTTTTTAATAAATTGACAGACATTTCTAAAATTCTGTTTTTACTTTGTCATTATGAGATAAGGAGTGTAGATTAATGAGGAAAAATGAATTTAAACAATTGTAGTATCAGGCTGCAACATAACAAAATTGAAAAAAGTGAAGGGGGTCTGAATACTTTCTGAATGCACTGTAAATAATACACCGTTTTTACCACAGTAGTACAATAAGCTTTTAATGAAGCAACTCAACGTTCCTTCGTTACTAGTTCTAAAGTGATGTTTTAGAATTTATTAACGGAGGCTTGGGCTCAGCTGTTAAACTGTTAACTTTAGATTTGAATCCGTGGCGGAAGGAAGTAGTTCTGCACAAAAGAGGGCTTTTAAAGACACTCCGTTGTTATTTTTTTGTCTATTGATTATCATGTTAATTACTGTGCCTTTAGCCCTAACAGCAGGTGTGCTTTTTACCCCAAATACCATACTTTTAAATATTCTTTCGATATAATAAATAATCTCAATAATCTGTTGCTTTAATTATCTTAAACAAAACTGAAAATCGTTAAGAAGACCTTTGTCTCAAAATATTTGCATTAATTTTAGTGATTCTCATTTGCTACTTAAATCTACAACATTTTAAAAAAACATAAAATATTCGATCAAGCAAGCACAGAATCAACTTTGCACTGCTGCGCGCGATCGCGTCAAGGATCAGACAAATTTCCATGTTCATCTTGAAAATTGGATGTTTTGGAAAGTGGCACGTCATGTTTTTGTGCCATCTAGTGGTTTAGAGGAAAATAACATCAAAGGCGCCTTTTACCCCAGGGCACCTTTAGCCCCGCTGTACCCTATGTATATATATATATATATATATATATACACACACATCTATTATTGCATTTGCTCTAGAATAATTAAAAGAAGGATTAGTCATTTAGATCTTCATTTAACTTTCTTGATTTTAGAGTGAAATTATGAAATATTAACATTTCAATATTAACATTAACATAAATATTAACATTATAGTTCACTGTAGTATGAAATATTATACATTAAAAACAATAAATGTTATTTAAATGTGACCCTGGAGCACAAAACCAGTCGTAAGGGTACATTTTTTGAAATTGAGATTTATACACGATCTGAAAGCTGAATAAATAAGCTTTCCATTAATATATGGTCAAAAAATCAAAATATTGAGAAAATGGTCTTTGAAGTGAAGTTCTTAGCAATGCATATTACTAATCAAAAAATTAATTTTTGATATATTTACGGTAAGAAATTTACAAAATATCTTCATGGAACATGATATATACTTAATATCCTAATGATTTTTGTCATAAAAAAAAAAACGGATAATTTTGGCTCACAATTGTATTTTTGGTTATTGCTACAAATTTACCTGTGCTACTTATGACTGCTTTTGTGCTCCAGGGTCACAAATGATAAAGTATGTTTGTAAGTAAAGGTAATGTTAGTGTTAGTGTTAGTTCCTTTCCTGAATGTAAACTGCATTAGCTGTGAGATCTGACCTGAAGATGTAGGTGTAAGTTCCAGAGTCAGACGGGTGAGACGGGAGGAGCAGGATCCTGCGCTCGGTCAGCATCACCTGATCATGGCTCTCGCTCCTCAAGCTGCTGTGACGGATGTGGAAGGTCGAGCTGTTGTCCATTCGCAATTTCCTGTAATTCACTACATCTTCAAGAAAAGGGAATCTGATGATTACTGCTTCGCCTTGAACTCGATAATCCGGGATCTCTGGACCCACAAGCACACAACTGTCTGAACAAACAACCAAAAGAGCTTATTATCAACAAAGAATAGTGCGGCAGCACCATATCAAAATCACTTTACTGATTCAGGCTTTACAGATGTTTTCCTCTCAACAACAGCACAAACACAACGAGAATGATAGCATGAGAAAACAGCACTTTATACAACAGATTGCTTTCTAGTCACCAGTGTCAGTATCACAACAAACGAATTCTAGCCTATACTAAAACAAGAAAAACTCAAGCTCATTGAAGACAAGTGAACAGTCAGCGATGAAATAAGAATAAGCAACTAATTACAAGCAATAAGACAAAAAAAATATAGTAGAACAAATAAATAAGAAATGTTACATAGTATAAAATAATCAAATGTATTAAAACTGCATATTCATCACTGTGTAAATTAAATCTATATTTTTTCCTATTAAGTGACAAAAGTGATTTAATCAAGAGCAGTGAGAGATTTTCTCTCTTTTGTTGTGTAACGGTCTACCGCCCAGGCCTAGTTTCTACTATAAAGCAGCTCTCCAGTGTGTTCATGTTTTCACTCGCAGACGTCTGACCTCGACAGACTGAACAGAAGAAATCAACCAGAGTAGATTTCCATGTCAAAGAAGGCCAATGGTACTTTTTCCTGAAAACTGACTTTGGCAAGCCATTTTGAACTCCCCAAAAAAGCTTCCTTTTGACCTGATTTTGTCAGAAATGACGTCACACCTGTTCATTCTTCAATTTCGATTGAGAGTGAAGTGGAAAACGTGATTTCTGTGCTGTCAGACACTGTAGTGGTGTTTTGGTGAGATGTACTGTAGTAATTTCCACAGGACGCTTCACACTTCAGCGGCTCTGGGATCAGCCAGATCTCACACAACAGCTGTTTGCCAGTGTTCTGCAGTAAACTGTGTCTTTGCAATCAGCCGGTGGTTCCTGTTGGCTGTGAGTGGGGCTGATTCATCTAAAGGCAATGTTCAGTTCCATTCCTAAACTCAAGTCAGTTTCAAGAGTCAGTTCCATGGTTGCACTGCAGGAAAGGGAGTTTGCAGAAGAGCCTTATTGAGTTGAACAGCAGATGATCTTAACTGGCAGCAGCTCTCCTCTGAAGTGAATCAGGGTTGAGCTGCTGTGTTTCTGGAGGGAAGGGCTGCTGGGAACGCTGGAGGTGTCAGTGAGGTACAGCCACGCTACTGTCACAAAGCACTGATCTTTGGATATGTTAAAACAAGGGAAGAAGTTGCTATGTAACAGAGAAAAAGACCGATTTTTTGTTAATAGTATTTCAATAATATTTAGTTTGTGTTACATATTTGTATTGTCGTGCTTAAAATTATATTTATCTGATGTTTTGTTATTATGATGTTATTTATTATTGTTGTAACTTTACAGCTTTTTTATTCACTTTGGTACTATTTTCTTAAGTAAGGTGTACATTTCTTAAAAATCTTAGTAGATAAAACTCTTAGAAGAACTGATCACAGTCTGGTGTTAAATCCAAACACAACAGTGTGATCTCGCTTCAATTACTCTGACAGTCAGTTCATTCAATAGCAGACCATGTAAAACACATTTCTAATAATCTTGTTGCTGAATTCAAGATGCTACAGTACATCTGAGAAATCCATAACGGCTTGATATTAAAAGGTGTGATGAAGACCTGAAGACAGTCATGAGCAACAAAACATGAAATACTGTATACTAATCAGTAGGCCTAAAAAGCGCAGCATTGTAAACAGGCTACCAGAATAAAACTGCACACGAAACTGCAAATTATCAAATTGATTTGTATAGAGCTTTGTGTAGAGCTTCAAAGCAGGTCTACAGAAAGATACATTACATCTAGAATAACTTACTAACTACACAGATCAATATCAAAACCTAATAAATCGTGTTTAATCACGCAAATGAACCTTAGACATCATGACTGAGATTGAGATGTTTATTAAAACAAACAATAGCATTCATGTAATAGCACATGTAATTTTACAAATGATTTGCTGAATCTGTCTCTTCTTCATCTCTCAACGTGTATTTGAATGATTTAATATTAGGCATATAGGCCTATTATTCCATGAAAGTACACATCAGAAAGTGGTATCGGTAGAAGGTATCGTTTGAGCTTCTTAACTGAATGATGCTGGAAAAAACGACAGATTCTTTGTCGCTGCTGATTTGCTGATTTTGTCATTGTACAGACAATCAGCTGTGATCACAACAACATTTACTGCTGCTGTCTGTCTTCACAAGCAGCTTCTGAGGTTAGAAATGGCTAAACTGTGCATTTTAATGACAAGCTGAAATAAGCTATTTCTATTTCTTCATGCAACACACAAAAATATAAACAAAGTGTTTTGCTAAGACTAAAAATATAATTTTCTGCTGCTCATTAAGGTAAATTGGACATCACAGGTCACGTTTGTTCAGGTGAGACACACTACAACAGCAACAGAATGCAGTTACATATATTAAATCTTTAATAGTATGTGTTAAAATAATCTACAGAAATCCATCTTGAAGTCTTTGATCGCAAAGGAGTAGTTGACATGAAATCTGAAGCAGTGAAATCGGCTGTCATTATACATGGGTTTTTATAACACTGAGAAGAGAGGATGCGTGCAAAGCTGTCCTGTGCACGGACTTCTTATATGGATACAGTATAAGTGTCGCATAAACTCAACCTTACCCTTCAGAGGCTGAGCTGAGGTCAGGAATAATCTCAGGGAAAACATGACAATACATGTGCTGCAATCAAAGAGACACTAGCAAGAAAGAGCAGACGACATGACCATCAACACATCATTAACATTGTTTCCATCTGTCCTGAATACCCTAATAAACCAGAGAAATCAGAGAACCCTAGATTCATAAAATATGTCTCTCTGAACTCAATTCAGCTCTGCAGCAATCAGAGTTATACAAATATATGTTATTATAAAGTATCCAGCCACTTGTATTCATTATGTATAGTAGACTGAAACATTGGATATGGATTGGATTGATTTGAATGCTCTGGCTCTCACCTGCCTGTTGATGATCATGATGCTGATGATGATGGTGATGTGAAGAGCTTTGCTGACAGAAGTAGACACAAGAGGACATGAGCAGCGGTCAGCAGTTCTCTGTGTTTCTGTGTCTCTTATGGACAGGTTACGGGGAAACCCTGATCCCGTTCAGACCACGCTTCCTCATCAATACGTGGAAACTCCACATTTCCACATCAGATCACCTCTGAACATGCAGAGAAACACAGAGCTTCACACTCAAACAGACTGTTGTGAGTTTGCTGGAGAACGTCTGCAACAGCGCAAACATGTTATGTTAGGACACACGGCGAGATGTGTGTAAGCAAACACACCAAACGCTCTCACAGGCTCAGGTAATTCATCTTGTATTTGATCACACAGTAAGCTAGATTGCTGAATATTACACTAGACATTTGAATCTGGGGTGGTTTGAGCACAAAGTGTTCATGTTCATATTCATGTGTTTGTGTGCTTTGCGTGATCCTTCTGACGCAATCATGATGTTCTAAAACAAATGCTTGCGTTTGTACATTTTGGAAAAAAAGAGGAAACTGATGACACATTGGTAGTTCCCCTACAGACCTCTCTCTCTCTCTCTCTCTCTCTATATATATATAGTGCTGTCAAACAATTAATCACAATTAATCGCATTCAAAATAAAAGTTTTTGTTTACATACTATATATGTGTATTTTGTATAATTATGTATATATAAATACACACACACACACAAAGGATGTATTTTGAAAATATTTACGTGTTTACATGTATATATTTATTATATTCATGTAATTTACATTATATATATATATATATATATATATATATATATATATTTAATATATAAACATATTTTTCTTAAATAAGAAAAATGCAACTTCAAATGTCCTAATCTAAAAACAATGAAATCAAACATACATTATTAAGTCCAAATACTATATATATATACATACACACACACACACACACACTGCACACACACACACACACACACACACACACACACTGCACACACAGCGCGCGCACACACACACACACACACACACACACGTCTGGTTTGCTATCCTTGTGGGGACTCTCATAGGTGTAATGTTTTTTCTGCTGTACAGACCGTATTTTCTATCACCCTACACTAACCCTACACCTAAACCTACCCCTTACAGGAAACTTTCTGCATTTTTAGATTTTCAAAAAACTTCATTCTGTGTGATTTATAAGCTTGTTTACCCGTGGGGACTTCAATTTAGGTCCCCACCGTGACACGAGTCCCCATGAGTCTGTGTGTATTCAGGTTTAAGTCCCCACCAGGATAGAAAAACAGGTACACACTCACTCACTCACACACACACAAACACACACACACACACACACACAGTGCACACACACACACACACACACACACACACACACACACACACACGCATGCAAACACACACACACACACACACACACACACACAGTGCGCACGCACGCACGCATGCGCACGCACACACACAGATGTGGTAAATTCACAGTGACTGAAGTATGATGGTGGCAGTTCCCATGTTCCCTTTAAGTAACAGTTACATAAATCAGTGATGTTCAGTCATTTTTAACAACAGCACTCTCTATTAAAGATTATTCATGAACACACATGGCATTAGTCACTTGCCCTGTCATCAGTTATTTTCTGATGTTGTAACCCCACATGAGTGTAATATACTCTTGGGTACTCGAGCCATTATTTCTCAGTTAAGACAGACGAGATTGCATGTGCTGGGATTTCTTCCAAAAGAAAGGTCACAGTCTTCTTGCCCCATCTCTGTGGATAGTTTTAACCACTAAACACTCATATTTACTCACATTAGTCATAGTGAAGTGTCACTGTGCAGGACATGACCTACAGTTCTGAAACCCACCATCTGCTCCTCAATTCTGCCACACTGTCACTCCTTGACACTTGATGAACTGTCATTATATTATTTAACCACTCCTAATGAACTACTGCTCCTAATAGTTCACAAATAAACTTGAGTGTGTGTATGTGTGTGTGTGTGTGTGTGTGTGTATACATACATACACAAAGATCTACACACAAATGATCTTCTGAGAGAGTACTGAACGTCTGGCTGTGAAGAAGCAGCAGAAACAAATGATTGCGTATGTCAGCAAATGAATATGTAAAATAATGCTATCATCAAACATCCTGATGGAAGCAATCCACTTTTGATCACTGATCAATTTGATCCGGACATAGTCTTACAAAAATGTGATTCTCAGCTTTTTTTAAATGACACTTACCCAAATTCAAGTGTTGATTATGAAAACAAACAAACAAAAAAAGCTAGAATAAAATGTTTTGTTTAAAAGCAGAGGCCCTGTTCTTTCTTTTGGCATATTTCATGTTCAGATATTAATACAACAAAATATTCTGAGTGTCACTCTATTGATTTACTACTGATTTACTTTATCCCGATTTACTAAAGGTAAATAATGAAGAAATTAAGGATAAATATATAGCAAAAGCTTTTAATAGACATTTACTAATATAAATTTAATCACTTAATCTGGTTTCTCTGTTGATGGTAATGTTACAGAAGGAACAGAGGAAGTGTGCGAATCCACCTGCAGAGCTCTATTCAGAGACATGGTCGTAATACAGGCAAGGTTCTGACAATGGCAAACAGGTATATGAGGGCTAGGCAAGAGAAAGATCCAAAACGGGCGTGGTCGATCGACGGCTAACAATATCCAGAGGGCTTGACAAAAGAGGTGATCCTTAAACACGAGCAAAAGTTAAGGTGACACACACACACACACACACACACACACACACACACACACACAAACACACACACGTGTGTGTGTCATACTTTAAGGTGATCCTTAAACACGAGCAGATGAGTAACAAACACAGTCCGAAACAGCAAGCAAAGGGTTAATCCAAAATACGAAGGCAAGAATCAGGAACTAGGAAAATCAGGAAACACAACGAGATTAGACTAAGAATAAAACTAGAAACTAAGACATGGAAATGGATCCGTAGAGTAGTTACGCTAAGACAGCAACAGTACTAACAATGATCGGCAGTGAGAAAGAGGAAGTCCATGGTTTATGTAGCATGTCTGATGAGAATCAGCTGTGTAATCAGTGCATTCAGCTGTGTGTGTGTGTCATCAGTGCAATGGATGATGGGAACTGTAGGGGCAGGTCTACGTGGAAGCGGAGAGGCCGGGGACCGAGGCAGAGCAGGGCACCAAGGCGGAGCAGGAAGCCAGGGCGGAGCCGGCGGAACAGAAGTCCACCAGGATGGAGCAGACGGAACTGAAGACCACCACAGTGGAGCAGAAGACCACCAGAGCGGGACAGAAGACTACCAGACTGGAGCAGAAGACCAACAAGGGGAAGCAGACTGATCAGGAAGTCATGGCAGAGACTGAGATCTAGGGAGAGCAGAAACAGACAACACAGGCAGTGCATTCACGGTCTCAGGGACCGTGGCAGGGAACACACAAAAAAAAAAAAATATCATCAATAGGTTCACTGACTGAAACTGGAAAGAATGACAGTTTAAAATCGGGTTCATTGACTGAAACTGGACATGACAGTTCATAAACAGCATCACAGACTAGGACTGGTAAGGCAGACGGTTCAACTGACACACTTGGGGGAACAGAACAAGCATCCAGTTCATGAATAGTCTCTATGGCAGTGACTGAAAGGGCAGAAAGTTCAGTGTAGGTCTAATTGAGGGTGGCTGGGCAAACAGACAGTTCAATAACAGATACATTACTTGAGACTGGGTAGATAGGCAGTTCAGAACCAAAAGCATCGATTGAAATGGGACTGGAAGATGGCTCAAAATCAGGGGCATTGACAGAGGCTGAAGCAAACAGTTCAGTGGCAGAAACTAAACTGGCAGACAATTCACACTCCAACCCATTGATTGAAACTGGACCGATAGATGGTTCAAAATCAGTCTTATTGACTGACAGAAGGTTTAGAGTCAGATTCATTAACAGAAACCAGATAGGCAGACAGGTCAAAATCTGTAACATTTGAGAAAACTGGGTGGACAGACAGTTTGTAATATGACTCATTGATTGAAACAGGCAAAATAGATAGTTCAAAATCAGAATCAACAGCATCATTTAGACAGACAGACAGTTCAGGGCTTGATTCTTTGACAGGCACAGGCAAGACAGACAGTTCAAAATCTGACTCATTAGTTGAGCCTAGACGAACAGACCATTCACAATCAGCCTCAACGGCAGTTTCAAAACAGGACGAGAGTTCGTAGATGGCCTCTTTGGCCGGCTCAGAGCAGGACATGAGTTCATAGACGGCCTCCATAGCCGTGGCAGGACAGACAAGGAGTTCATTAATGGCCACCACTACTGTAACCAGAGCTGAAGTGAAAGAAGTCGCTTCAGGAGGTTCTGCAGCATACGCCGCCACCTCCATAGAATCCGGAACGGGCACCGCCACCTCTGGAGGTTCTGCAGCCTCAGCCGCCACCTCTGGAGGATCTGGAGCGGGCACGGCCATTTCTGGAGGTTCTGCAGCCTCAGCCGCCACCTCTGGCAATCCTTCCGTGGAAGTCGCTGACTCTGGAACTTTGGCGGTAGTGAATGCAGCCCATACACACCATAAGGCGATCCCCATTGTGGAAAGCACTACAGACAGGGGAAACATTTCAAAGACTGGAGGACTAAGGTGAGTAGGTTTGGGGATACCAGCTGCGCGTGAAGACACCAACGGTGCATCCCTCACACTGGATATCATACTGAGATAATGAAGAACTAACCTTGAGGATCTGGGTGCAGCAGACAGGAGGTGACGTGACTCTAGATCAGGGGTGCCCAACCCTGTTCCTGGCGATCGACTGTCCTGCAAAGTTTAGCTCCAACTCTAATCAAACACACCTGCCTTTTATTTTCACGCGATCCTGAAGACCTTAATTAGTTGCTTCGGGTGTGTTTGATTAGAGTTGGAGCTAAACTTTGCAGGACAGTCGATCGCCAGGAACAGGGTTGGGCACCCCTGCTCTAGATGATCCGCTGTGACGAGATGAGACTCTGGAAGACCAATTGTGACTTGATTCATGACGATCAGCTGTGACTTGACTTGATTCATGACGAGCAATTGTGACTTGACTTGCCTCACGAAGATCAACCACGACTTGGCTTGACTCATGAAGATCAGCGGTGTCTTGGCCTGACTCAGGATTGGCAGCTGTGACATGACGGGGCGCTGTTGCGTCCACCATTTTGCGATCAGTCTCCCCTTTTGCCGCCATTTTGTGAGTGTGCTCTGGTGCAGCCACCATTTCAGTCATAGATGTGATGTTGTGTTCTTCCTCCGCGACACCCACAGTAAACAAAGAGCCAACAGTCAACAAAGCATAATCCATAAACTGAGCGAGTGATGAACGTGGACCCTCTCGAATGAGCTTAGACTTTAGTGGCTGATTAATGCCGTCACAGAACAAATCTATTTGCAGACAGTCCGGCAAGTCAGAGCCATTTGTTAAAACTAAATACTCAAGTTCAAGTTGAGCTTTATTGTCATTCCGCTACATGTGGGGACATACAGTGGAACGAAATGTCGTGCCTCACAGGACCATGGTGCTACATAAATACAGACATACAACAATGAAGTAAAACACTATAAACCTATACACAACTAACCTACTGACAGATTTTGACTAAGTATACTATATATAAATGGTTACCTATACATAAACTAAAAAATACAAACTATACAAATGCTTCACAAATACTGTACATGTGCAAAGAGAAACATTGTGAGTCAAGCAGCTGGCTGGGGAACAGTGTAAGATGATTTGTAGTGCATGTAAACACATATACATATATATATATATATATATATATATATATATATATATATATATAAATAACTGAGTCTTTTGTGGGATTATGTATACACAGTAGTGTGTGAAAAGTGTCTAGTGCACATAGGAGTGTGTTACTACAGGTGGTTTGTACAGGCCCGCTCACCTGTGTGTAACACTTCGAATTGCACAAACAAAAAAACAACCTGTCCCTCAATGTGGAGAAGACAAAGGAGGTTGTGATGGACTTCAGGAGAAACTCCGTTGACCACCCCCCACTGACCATCGACAGCTCGACTGTGGAGAGAGTCGAGAGACTAGAGGATTACTCCTCTATGTAATCCTCAAGTGATCGTGTGCCCTGCTTGATGGATAATAACAGACTTGCCATGCCCATACCTGGCCAGTGTCCACTTGAAAAGCTGCTGGATCTTGGTGCGGCCGAGTATTCTGTTACGGAAGGAACAGAGGAAGTGTGCGAATCCACCTGCAGAGCTTTATTCAGAGACATGGTCGTAATACAGGCAAGGTTCTGACAATGGCAGACAGGTATATGAGGGGTAGGCAAGAGAAAAATCCAAAACGGGCATGGTCAATTGACGGCTAACAATATCCAGAGGGCTTGACAAAAGAGGTAATCCTTAAACACGAGTAAAATTCCAGACAAGGAGCAAACACAGTCCGAAACAGCAAGCAAAGAGTTAATCCAAAATACGAGGGCAAGAATCAGGAATTAGGAAATGAGGAAACACAACGAGACTAGACGAAGACTAAAACTAGGAACTAGAAACTAAGACAGGGAAATGGCTCCATAGAGTAGCTACGCTAAGACAGCGACAGTACTAACAATACTCGGCAGTGAGAAAGAGGAAGTCCATGGTTTATGTAGCATGTCTGATGGGAATCAGATGTGTAATCAGTGCATTCAGCTGTCTGTGTGTGTGTGTGTGTGTGTGTCATCAGTGCAATGGATGATGGGAACTATAGTCCGGGGTGAAGTGCAACAGTAGTGTAGTGCAAGAGTCCATGTGGTGAGCGGGTGACCTCTGGTGGTGAGTGAACGGAAGTTCATAAACCGGATTCGTGACAGGTAAAGATAATATGGCTATCTCTTCAAGTTGTATAAGAAATGTTTTTAATTTTCTACCTAATTCTCCATCTCAGGTTCTTGATTGTAAAAAGTCTGCTGGACCTGATCAAATAGAGCCTTACTTTTCAAAAATATCTGCAGGCTTAATAGCGAGATCAATTGCTTCTATTTTTAATTTAAGTTTAAGCAGTGGTCTGATACCAAGTTCTTGGAAGTCAGCAATTATTCGGCCGTTACTGAAGGGTGGAGATTCCACTGTGTTGGATAATTATCGGCCTATTTCAAGATTGTCTGTTACAGCTAAAGTGTTTGAATCTATAGTAAATGAACAGTTAAAGTACTATTTGTTGGCTAATAATATTTTATGTCAAACTCAATCAGGTTTTAGACAAGGATAGTACTATAACAGCTGCAATGTCAGTCACTAATGATATAATTACTGCATTGGATGATAAAAAAATCATGTGCCGCACTCTTTATTGATTTATAGAAAGCATTTTATTCTGTGAATCATGATCTTTTGTTGCAAAGGCTTAAATGTGTAGGTTTTAGTGATATAGTGTTGAAGTAGTTCTCTAATTATTTGACTGGAAGGACTCAATGTGTGTCCATAGATAATTATGTTTCTGCTCCTCTAATAGTGAAGACAGGTGTTCCTCAAGGATCAATTTTGGGCCAATTTTATTTTCTATCTATTTAAATGAACTTGGTAAAGGAGTTGAGCCAGCAAATGTACACTTTTATGCAGAAGATACTATTCTCTACACTATGGCTCCATCTTTAAAAGTGGCAATGGACTCTTTACAGAATGCTTTTAATTCATTTCAGACTTCTCTTGATAACTTAAAATTAATGTTGAATGCTAAAAAACTAAATGCATGATTTTTACACGGTCCAGATTATCATTAAATGATTTTATGATTCAAACTTTAAATGGTACACAGATTAAAAGGGTTGCATCTTATAAATATCTTGGTATCTGGCTCGATAATAAGCTGACTTACAGCTCTCATATATTGATAGTATTTAAAAAAAAATTGAGACCAATGTTAGGTTTTTATTTTCATTTAAAAAAAATGTTTCTCCTTTGTTGCGCGAAACTGTTTAATAATAATAATAATAATAATAATACAAATACATTTTATTTAATGGCGCCCTTCAGGACACCCAAGGACACCTTACAACAGAAACACAAGCAATAAAACACCAATACGTAAACTAAAATAAAAATAAAAACACAAAGGATTACAGTGAATAAGCAGATTTGAAGAGATAAGTTTTGAGTTGTGATTTAAAAATGTTAATAGAGTCCAGCTGACGGATATGGATGGGTAGTGAGTTCCAGAGTTTGGGGGCAGCGTGACTGAAGGCCCTGGCCCCCATTTTGACCATTTTAACTGAAGGAATAGACAGGAGACCAGAAGAGGAGGAACGGAGGGCACAGGAGGGAGTGTATGGGTGGAGCAAATCAGACAGATATGTGGGAGCATGGTTATGGAGTGCCTCAAAGGTGAGGAGAAGGAGTTTGTACTGAATTCTTTGGGGTATTGGGAGCCAGTGAAGTTGGATGAGGATCGGTGTGATGTGTTCTATTGATTTTGTGCGGGTAATGATTCTTGCAGCAGAATTATGAACATTTTGAAGTCGTTGGAGGAGCTTTTGGGGTAAACCGGAAAGAAGGGCATTACAGTAGTCGAGACGTGAAGTGACAAGGACATGAACAAGAACTTGGGTTGAGTGCTGAGTAAGTGATGGGCGGAGTCTAGAAATGTTGCGTAAGTGGAAAAAAGCTGTGCGAACTGTATTGTTAATATGTGAGGTAAAAGAAAGAGTAGAGTCCAGTATTACACCCAAACTTTTGACCTGAGAGGAAATGGGGACCAGACAGCCTTCAATGCTTATACTAATGGGTGGGGATTTGGAGAGTGTAGATTTGGAACCAATGAGAAGAACTTCACTTTTATTACCATTGAGTTTGAGTTTGTTATTTGTCATCCAAGATGTAATGGCCTGTAAACAGTCAGTAAGTGCAGTGGGGCATGATGAAATACTGGGTTTTGTAGAAATGTACAATTGAGTGTCGTCAGCGTAGCAGTGAAAGTAGATACCAAAGTGCCGAAAAATATTGCCAAGGGGGAGGATGTAAATAATGAACAAAAGGGGACCTAATACTGAGCCTTGGGGAACTCCATGGTGTAATGGGGATGAAAATGACTTGATGTTTTTCATTTGTACAAACTGTTTCCTGTCGGTAAGATATGAGTTGAACCATTTTAGAGCAGTACCAGTGACCCCAGTGCCAGCCAAACGCTCGAGTAAAACTGGATGCGAGATGGTATCAAAGGCGGCACTGAGGTCAAGGAGAATGAGAATAGAGAGAAGGCCAGAATCAGCAGCACGGAGGAGGTCATTGGTGATTTTAACTAGGGCTGTTTCAGTGCTGTGTTTAGAACGAAAACCAGATTGGAATGGCTCAAACAGATTGTTATTTTGAAGATGATCCTGAAGCTGTGTTGTAACAGTACGTTCAAGAATTTTGGCAATAAAAGGTAAATTAGAAATGGGACGGTAATTATTAAAGTCTTTGGGATCTAAACCAGGTTTCTTAATTATAGGCGTAACTGAAGCAGTTTTGAGCTTCAGTTACAGAAATTAGTTTGAGAAATTAGCACTGCTAGTTCTTGTTAATGTAGTTAACAAATGAAATCACAGTGTAAAGTGTTACTATTTCATTTATATTCACCAATTTAACAATCATAAACGGCAATATATATTATGAAAACACTTTGATATGAAAACTGACACATGGAGACTCAACAGTGAGAAATGATGCAAATGAATCATTGTTCCAAAGTTCTGAATTGATTCACTGAATTGCAGAGTATGAACTGAATCATTTAAATGAATCATCACACATGTTTAGTGAACACTCAATATCTCAGCCAGCCCTAATAAGCACATGTATTATTATTGTATATTTATTTGACATGAATCATGTGCTAAATGAACCGCAGCTGGCCTCAAATAACATCCATCCAATCCAGTTATTTCAGTCATGGGTCCCAGGGGATTGTGGGAAAAGCCTCCATTAAAAACATCAAAGCTGAGGCCGAGGCGAATCTCACAGCTCTTTTCTTTCATTTCCACTGAAATCTCTCATGATGGAGAAACTCGGCCTCATCGAGTCACGGAGAACCATTACCTTCGCAAAGCTCAAATAATCCAGATGGGAATAGTTTTAACCATCATGTGCAGGAGAATGAAGGCCTTGGATTTGAATAAAAGGGGCTTTTGTTCATGCATTTGTTTCATGCATAAGCCATGATAATTAATGCATGCATGGAGATTACTGTGCAGCCTTAATTCATGACACCCAGTAAGAAGAGAAATGAAAATAGAAATTACAGCCTATTTTTACTGATCCTGAAAAGCCTCTTATGCTTTACAAGGTTGCATTTTATTTGAAAACCATGATAAACTGATCAGAAGTGACAGTAAATGCATATATAATGTTACAGTTTCTATAAATATTGTGCAGCACAACTGTTTTCAACATTGATAATAATCAGAAATGTTTCTTGAGCAGCAAATCAGCATATTAGAATGATTTCTGAAGATCATGTGACACTGAAGACTGGAGTAATGATGCTGAAAATACAGCTGGAAATCACAGAAATAAATTACAGTTTAACACATTCATATATAAACAGCTAGTTTGAATTGTAAAAATATTTCACAATTTTTACTGTATTTTTGATCAAATAAATGCAGCCTCAGTGAGCAGAAGCATTGAAAAAAAAAAAAAAGAAAAAAAAAATTGGCCAGTAAATGTGTGTGTGTGTATATAAATATATTTTTTATATATATATATATATATATATTTATATACACACCATATGATTGTAAAATGTGTTTGCGATACCATTAATTATCCATTTAGTTCTGGTTTTGTGTTGATCAAGTTCCAAATTATAAGATAAAAATAATTAAGAGAAAGCATTTTTCATTTGCAAAATATTTAATTAACTGAATTATTCACATATAATCATTACCTTATGAATATTTAATATATAAAACACATTCTCAAATAACAAATATAATGCACAGAAATCAAAACTGTTTAGAAATTTAATATACAATAAAATCCCAAATCAATGTCTTTAACCCATAAACCAACACAATTCATTGTAAACTTCAAGTTCAACTCTTGAATGTTCAGAGATGATTTAATAGTTTCTCATAGTTTGATTCATTTCTGTGAATCTCATTGAATCGATTCAAAACTCTGATTCAATGATTCATCATCACTTAGAAATATTCACTGAAGTCTCCATGTATAATTTTTCATATCTAGTAAATATCTGAAGAAGTGCTTATGGCTGTGTATTATTATATTGGTGCAAATAATATGCCTTTTGAAGGAGATCTTGGCTGTATTTACCTGATGTGCAGTAATGTGCCCTTGAAAGTGGTGGTAGGTTTTCTAGCTCCTTTCAGTCGTCCAGGTTCTCCTCTGTCCAGTTCGTCTGACTTTTGACTGTCTTCAAGGAAATTCACCTGCAGAACACATTACAGAACATTTTTACAATGGAAACGCATGACATCAGGACCGATTTGCTCATCAATCCGTTCAAATGCTTGAACGTTGCATAAACGTTGTATGAATGACGTTGTTCAAAAAAGTAGCTATTTTAAGATGAAGAACCTGTATGACAAATTAATTGCAATAAATGGGAAAACCCCCTTCAAATGCTCCAATAGCGACACTAATACCATGTAGTGTAGAAAAAGCTGCATGAATGTTGCTGCTCAAAAAAGTGCTTTTTTTTTTAGATTAACAATCTGTTTAACAAAGTAATTGCTATAAATAGGAAAGCATGACATCAGGTTTGATTCTGTGCCCACAAACCCTATCAAATGCTCCAATATCGACTAACTGATACTTGCAGCGTAGAAAAAATGTTTCATGAACGTTGCTACTCAAAAAAAAAAAAAAAAAAGGACCTATTTGAAGATTAACAACCTATATGATTAAAAAACTGCAATACATATGAAAACACATCAGATCTGATTTTGTACTCACAAACCTGCTCAAATGCTCTTATCAACACTAATACCACGCAGCGTAGAAAGAACGTTGCATGAACGTTGTATGAATGTTGCTGCACAAAAAAGGGACATACTTCAAGATTAACAACCTATATGATAAAAAATTGCAATAAATAGGAACACACACCACCAGGTCAGATTTTGTACTCATGAACCTGTTCAAATGCTCCAGTATCAACAAACAGATACATGTAGCATAGAAAGGACGTTGTATGAACATTGCTGCTCAAAAATTATATTTGAAAATTAACAATTTGTATGTTAAAAAATGCAATAAATAGGAAAACACAACACAAGATCTGATTTTGTGTTCGCAAACCAGCTCAAATGCTCCAATATCAACACTAATACCACGCAGCATAGAAAGAACGTTGCATGAACATTGCATCAACGTTGCTGCTCAAAAACAAAAAAAAAAAAGGGACATACTTCAAGATTAACAATTTGTATGTTAAAAACTGCAATAAATAGAAAAACACTACATCAGGTCAGATTTTGTTCTCATGAACCTGTTCAAATGCTCCAATATGGACAAACCAATACAAGCAGCGTAGAGAGAACGTTGCATGAACGTTGATGCACAAAAAAAAGCAATAAATAGGAAAACACAACTTCTGGTCTGATTTTGTGCTCTCAAACCCGTTTAAACGCTGCATATCAACACTAATACCACACAGCGTAGAAAGAACGTTGCTTGAACATTGCATCAACGTTGCTGCTCAAAAAAGGGACATACTTCAAGATTAACAACCTATATGATAATAAAAGCAATAAATAGGAAAACACACCATCAGGTCAGATTTTGTTCTCATGAACTTGTTCAAATGCTCCAATATGGAAAAACCAATACACGCAGCATAGAGAGAACGTTGCATGAACGTTGATGCACAAAAAAAGACATATTGCAAGATTAACAACCTGTATGATTTTAAAAAAATTTAAAAAAATAATAATAAATAAATAGAAAAAAACAACTTCTGGTCCAATTTTGTGCTCACAAACCCGTTTAAATGCTGCAATATCAACATTAATATCACGCAGCGTAGAGAAAAACGTTGCTTGAACATTGCATCAACGTTGCTGCTCAAGAAAAGAGAAAAAAAAGGACATACTTCAAGATTAACAACCATTGCAATAAATAGGAAAACACACCATCAGGTCAGATTTTGTACTCATGAATCTGTTCAAATGCTCCAATATAAACCAACTGATGCCACACAGCATAGAAAGAACGTTGTATGAACATTGCTGCTCAAATTATATTTGAAAATTAATTTGTATGTTAAAAAATGCAATAAATAGGAAAACACAACATCAGATCTGATTTTGTACTCTCAAACCTGCTCAAATGCTCCAATATCAACACTAATACCACGCAGCGTAGAAAGAACGTTGCATGAACGTTGTATGAATGTTGCTGCACAAAAAAAAAACATTTTAAGATTTTAACACCTGTATGACAAATTAATTGCAATAAAGAAGAGAACAGTAAGTGTAACAGGGATTTCGAAGATGATAAAACCAAAAAAGCAACTGAACATCATTCATTTTTAATGAGAATTGGTAATTTCATGGCGACACGAGCGACTAAAATGTAGTCAAAAGTCAAGCAGGCCTCAACTTTATACAAATTTATAGCAACCAACGGGATAAAAAAATCAGGGAAGAAAAACAGAACAAACAAGCCCTCAACACTTGAATGAAACACTGAAACTATCAGGTTGTGATTTCCCACGTTAACCATTGCAGGAACTTTTATCCACTTCATTCAGTCACAAACCGCAAAACACACATGGAAACGAAAGGAAAACTGCTGAACACATGCTTGCTTTGTGCTCGTGCTGCAGAAGTGGAAACCAAGTTGAAGCGAAACTCTGACGCAACATGCTTGAAAAAGCGGGAGAGGATGTGGGTCAAGGGTCAAAGGTCACGGCATCATTGGTCGCTACAATCGACAGAAGCGGCCTTATGATGTGTTCATTAATTAAAGAGGCAGGTTAGATTTGAAATGTTCTGGACTTTATTCAGCGTTTGATTGAAAACGTCAAAATTGGTGAAAATGGTGAAAATGTCATAATGATAATGAAGAAGGCAATCATATGACAGTGGTCTACATTAGTTCCTCTGTATGGTCTCAGGGCTCCTACACACTAGAAGAAGCAGCTCAGATTGTGTATTACATCAAAAGTGTTTCTCCTTTACTGCCTTGCAATCAACAGATTCACTGTTTTTTTTTTTTTTGTTTTTTGTTTTTTTACAAAGTTAGACTCTAAAGACGTATAAATCTCAAGAAATCGACCAATTCTGGCTCCTTAAAGGAATATTTCACCCCAAAATGAATTTTGGAGAAATGTAGCATTGCATCACTGTCTCAGCAATGGAAGTGAATGGGTGCCGTCAGAATGAGAGTCCAAACAGCTGATAAAAACATCACAATAATCCACATCACATATTTGTTTAGAGCTGTTTTGGCTTGTAAACGCTGCTTGATCTGTGCAGATTTCTCTCCTGATTCAGACCAGAACACTTTTTCACTGGAGGAAACATTATTATGAATTATGGACTCGGATTTTAGTTAAAAACATCTTAATGATGGATTTGTTTCAGCTTTTGTCTTCTCCAGATGTTAACTGATGGACTGGAGTGGTCTGGATTACTTGTGGATTATTGTGATGTTTTTATCAGCTCTCATTCTGACGGCACCCATTCACTGCAGAGCATCCATTGCTGAGACACTGATGCAATGACATTTCTCCAAATCTGATGAAGAAACAAACTCATAATCTTGATTCTTTTAAATACAATTTATTAAATCAAGTCTTTGCTTTGTGTATCTTTAATCATACACTGTCATGAACAATAAATAACTATACTGACTTACTGTAAGTCTCACAAGCCTTAAAATGATTGTTCATCCAAAAATTTAATTCACCCTCATTTCGTTCCAAACCTATTTGAATTTTCTTCTATTAAACTCATTTTGAAGAGGTGTAAACCACATTGGAGCCCATTTACTTTCATTATATAAACAACAACATCAAATTCTTTGAATTATGATCTGTTATGATCTTTTATGTTCCTTGCTTCATTTAGACTTGACATGAATTTTTGAAATTCACTGAAGAACCTACACTGTTTTTGAAATGCATTAAAAATGATTGCATTATTATTTGGGTTTCTCTCTTTTTGTATACATTTAACCCTTGTGCTGAATCCTTAACTTAAATGAGTGGCTGCAAAACATTGCTTATGCTTAATTTGTTATGCTATATTATCACCAAATCTTTGATTTGATCTTTTTGTCAACTTGTTTTCTTTCAATTAAGACTTCTTAAGAATTAAGATTTCTTTTTGGAGCCGTTTGATTGTATGCCTCATTGATCTGAGCTTATCCACTTCAGTTTTTGAGTGAAATAAGCATTATTTGTGGATAATTTTGGTCATGTTCAGACAAAAAAAGAAACAAAACCTGTGTTAATTTAAAGAAAACAAGTTTAAAGAAAGTTGTTTTACCCTGTGTGAGCAAAGTCAGTAAGTTTCAGTCCAATGTGGTAACATTAACTACCATTTTCAGGAAAAAAGAAAATCCTGTCCAACTCGAAATGTGCCAACATGAAGGTTCTTTCAGACTCACATCTTAGATAAATCATATCTTTTGATTCAGCAGCAGTGCAGGAAACACTCTCAGTATTTTCCTACGGTTTATCTGTACACATCTGAGGAATGCAGACGCTCAAGATTCTGGATTCCCAACAGCAGTAAACTCTAGTGTGTAAGAGCCATGAGGAGTTTAACACAACAACAACACAAAGATAATCAAGTAAAACTGCTCATATAATGTCTTCATTCAGCTTTGGTCGATCAAATCTGATAAAGCCCGTAACCAGATGGTGAGCTGTTAAAAATATCAATCAAAAATGGATTAAAATCATATGAAATGCCACTGAAACTGGGGAAACAGAAGTGTCTCGTTCGGTGTTGTTGAAATGGGATGAATCTGCTTTGGCTCTGGAAACTGCAGGTACTTTAGGGTGAAGAAACATCTATAATGTCTTACCAATCCTTGCTTTAAGACAGACATGAGAAAAACATGCACGAGGAAAACCGAGCGCAACTGTGAGTTTCTCCCGTTCATTTTGTCCAGATTCATCAATAAAGAGTCTAAAGCCGTGAATCAGATTAATCACACTGCAAATTTGTACTTGAAGCAAAGAAAACACAAGAGTAGTGCTCAACGATATAATGCATCAACGATATAATGTTTCATATCGTGCGGTATCGATAATTATTGACTTTTTTATAACCTTTTTTTTAAAACAGAGCAATAGAAAAAAAGTTTTAATTTAACTAGTGTATTTTTAAATTTACCCAATTTATTAAGACAAACAAATATCTTTGTTTTAAAAGTCAAACAAAGTAAAATTTAAATATCTCCTTTATTACATTTTATATGCAGATTAAATAAGTCTTAAGTAAACTTTTGGCTTGTCTCGAGGTGCAGTGAGCAAAATAATGCAGCGCATTAAATTCTCAATGCAATGAAATAACGGTCTATAAAAACGTGCATAACGTCTAATCAAACAATTTCGTAAATTGCATAAACAATTCTGAACAAAACAGCATTATGTATTTACGCATTGCGAACCGAAGCGCCGATCGCACAGATTGCATTTAAAAACACACGAGACGCAGTGAAATGGAATAAACCTCCACAAATCCACGATGTTTTTCCTAAATGTTTAAACTGTTTTAACTTTGCTTGGCTTTCTATACATCCTTATGTGAGACGCGAATGCAGCAGTCATATTTTGTCTGTTTAAAAAATGCACTGAATGTGTGAAAGGTTTCAGTTTTAACCTATTTAAGATCTTCTCCGCTAGGGCTGGGCGGTATATCTCATGCAATATGCATGCGCATCTTGTCAGTAAAGCCGGTTCCTTGATTAGTGGTAAATCTCCATCACCTGTTTTTAAATGGAGCGGCATTTAATACACTGAGCCGTAGATCACTGACAAGCTACGCAATATCGCTTTCATTATCGAAGGCGATTCATCTGCGATTATGAACTCGATATTGCATAGCTTCTCAGTGAACTACGGCTCTGTGTATTAAATGCAGCTCCATTTGAAAACAGGTGATTTACCGCTAATCAAGGAACCAGCTTTACTGACGAGATGCGCATGCATATCGCATGAGATGTATCGCCCAGCCCTATTCTCCGCATTGATCTACTATATTTCTCTAATATTTTGAATGCATAACGCAACAACTGCGCGTCTCGTGGGCTAGATTAACAAAACATTAAAATGCAATGTCACTTACATCATCATCATCACCGCATCTCGAGCGCCACTGATGACACACACCTAACATTCAATTTAGGGCTGCACAATTAATTGAATTTCTGATCACAATTACGGATGCCACAATTACGTAATCGTTCAAAGCAGCAATTAATCTTTCAAAATCCACTTATGTTATTCTGTGTGCTTAAGAGGTGTTCTTTTCTTTCCACAAGTTATCTTAAGGGTTTTAATTTTAGTTTTAGTATAGCATTATAAAACCATGCATGTTTTTACTTTTTGATTTAAAGAAGAAACCAATCCAATGTGTAGTTTACATTTGAGGCTTAATACTATAGACGTTTTTCAGTTAGAGTGTTTTCAGCTTGTTTATTTTCATCTAAAAATATGGTATGTGGTTGCTTCAAACAATGGTATAAACATTATTCAATGTAAATTGTGATGATCGTAATTAATAATCGCAATTACAATTTCAAAGTAATAATCGACAATTACGATTTGTCATAATCGTGCAGCCCTAATTCAATTGCACCATTTTTGCATTCAAATGCAAATGTTTATTTTTAAATTCGACTAATATTAATTTTTTATTCACAATCTCCTTAATCACAGGCAGGCACAGGACTCATTTCAGCATCATTATCGATGAAGGTGTACTGCTGATAAATATCGATAATCGCCCAGGCCTATAACAAGACTGTAAACTTGGAATCAATTGCTTTATGGAGAATGAACGGGATTTTTTACTTGAAACTCGACTGATGCACTCGATAGTGACCGAACATTGGAAAAGGATCTCAGGATCCCAAATGAAAGCCTTCAAACGCTTCATTTCATGCCAAATCAATCATCTGAACCTGAGAGCTCATGCTGAGAGTTTGAGAGAGTCACATGATGAATCTGAGCGATCAGTGAGACTCTCATCAGAATTAGCATGTCTAATATCATCACAAACACTACTAGATCACAAGACTGAGACGACATGGATGCCTGATTAGTTGATGAGATCAGGGATAAGAGTGACAATGACCATTAACAGCACAATGCATTGGTCTGAAACACTCGATAAGGCTTATTATGATTACAGATGCAAGATGACTGCTGAACATGTGACTAAAACATCCAATCTTCTCAGCTGAAAAAAAAAAATACTATGATAAACTGGAAAATATAAACTGAATATTCACAGTGATTTTGCTGGTGATTAATATAAGCAAGCAACACTGTGAATCAGAATTAGTTATGTATAGTTTTTATTAATTTTTATTTCAGGTTCTAGTTATTTTTAGTTCAAGTTAAACTAAATGAAAATGTGAAATGTTGCCTTGGAAACTAGCTGAAATAAAATGTGTATATATACATAAAATGACAAATATGTTTATTTATAAGTAACAAATGTTTTTTTTAATGATTTTAGTTAACTATGATAACCCTGTTGTGAATACTGTGGTGATTTTTATTTGAGCATTAAATTTCCCAAAGAATGTTGCTTGTTTTATTTATATATATATATATATATATATATATATATATATAAAATATATATATATATTTTTTTAACAATGTATGCATGTATGCATGTATGTGTGTGTGTGTGTGTGTGTGTGTATATATATATATATATATATATATATATATATGTGTGTGTGTGTGTGTGTGTGTATATATATAATAATATAATATATTATATTAATTATATTTATATTTATATTTATATATATATATATATATATATATATATATATATATATATATAGTTTTTCGAAGTCTTAAATAAAACAAAGATTATTGGACTATGATTTACCAAAAAAACAAAAATAAAACAAAATGACTATTTCAGTCTTTGTGCTTCAAATTTCACATTTAATTAAATGTTACTATTTTCTTGAAACAATTTTCACATATAATTACAAAATAAATCTTACATCAAATATTCAGTGTATGAAAGTGTTTTAGTTTTAGTTATTTTATTGCATCGTTACACAATGAAATGAAAATGAGAAATGTTGCCTTGGAAACTAGCTGAAATTTATTTATATTGTATTTCATTTCAGTTAACGTTTATTTTAAGTAATAAAAAACATTTTATGGTTTTAGTTTTTTGAATCTTGTGATTTTAATTTTAGAATTAAATTTCCTACAGATCATTTCATTCTTACCACTTAAAATTTCACATTTAATTAAATGTGTTACTTGCCACAAGCATTTTCACAAGTATTTACAAAATTACTTTTTCCAAATTTTCAGTGTATTAAAGTGTTTTAATTGCATCTCTCATTTCAAGCTCAGTATAAATGTTGTGTTGGCAAGTTTGATTCATTACTGTGAATCAGTTCAAACTGTCTGCTTCAGTGAATCAGTTAAATATATTAAATTATTCCTCGCGTCATCATTCAGAAATGTTCATTGAACTGTCATTTGACATGTTTTAGTAAATATACATGGGTAAATACTGCTGTTTATAATAGTTTTTTTGTTTTTGTTTTTCCTTCTAGAATTCTCGTAGAATATCCTCCAGCCCTAGTCTTTGCTTGAACTCTATTCACCTGAAGTTACCCTGATCACTTGTGATTATCATCTCACTAATAAAGAGGCCAAAAGAGTGCAAGACAGATTACAGGGAAAGAGGAGCTTCAGTACAAAGGCCACATCACTACAGCAAAAGCTTTAATGTGCAGCATCAGCATGCTTTATGCATAAATTAGTCACAAAATGAAATGATACAAAAGTAAAAAAAGAATCACTGATGGAAACAAAGAATGAGCAGTAACTTGAGTAACAGGCGTAGAGGAGTTAACCTAATGAAACCGATCAAGATCACGTCCGGGTCACATTTCAAAATCAAAAGAAAGAAAATAATACTATTCTGCATAAAGAAAATAAGCCTGTTTCCAGGACCATGAATATTTTTTTCCACTATTTTCATGAGAATTAACTCTATAAAGACTGACATACGAAATAAGTGTCATAATACTAAAGTTATTCTTATGTTTACTCGATAAAAATCAGTAAAGACATGTGAAGCACAAGCTGAACGTGGACATGTGTACAATTACACTAAAAGAGCTTTTACTTGCTAAAAAAGTCTAACTATCAATCAAATGACAGAAGGCATGGAGTAGATGGTATACAACAGGTTTTTCAGCAAGGTTTTGATCATGTTGATAATTTAGAAGCCTTACAAATTTGTGTATCAAACATGATACAGTTGGCTTTATAGGGTTAAAGACATTTCCCTGCCTAATTCTTGTTACCAAGATGTGTGTATGCAAAATGCGTCATAAATAATCTTGCAAAACATCATTTCCTTTGATTTTTGGTGAAATGTGACCTTAATATGTGAACAAGGAAACGTTAGATTGGACAGAATGCAGCGTTTGAACGAGTAAAATGTGGTATACCTTCTTGGGTTTGATTGATTGCTCAGCATTGAAACTGGATTCGAGAGTCTCTTTGGACTCTGAATCAATATCCTTGATGTCACTCTCATCTTCGCTGACGATTGGACCGTTTTCACAGATTGGAGACTGGAAGTCATCGTCTGGGAGAGGCGGATAACTGTATTTGAATTGGTCCTGCCATTAAAAAATAAAACAAAAGAAGTTTTTACCGATTTTATCTAACGGAATTCCCCAAAAAACACAATTACAGTGAAATATACAGCTGTAAGCAACTAAGCACAAAAAGCTCTTCAACCTAGAGCATCAACATTAGATGCAGTCAAGAAAAGTAGATTTTTGTTGCTGCTAGGCATTATTTATGTTTCTGGAGTCATTTACAATCGTGATTTGAGCTGATGGTGGCGCTAGAGGATTTTAGGCAGAGACCCTAAAGTTGGTGCAATTAATATTTAGACCCTTAGCAATAAATGTGCCAAATTTCACAACGTTCCTCCAAACGGTTCTTGGGGTTTCAACATTAGACGAATCAAAATCACAAACAATTTTTTCTAAAGTTAGAATCAAAGTCATAATTTGAGCTGATGGTGGCAATAGAGGGCTTTACGTAGAAACCCTAAAGTTGGGGCAATTAATGTTTAGACCCTCTGCAATAAATGTGCCCAATTTCATGATATTCCTCCAAGTGGTTCTTCAGGCTTCAACATCAGAATGAGCAAAATCAATTTTCTAAAGTTACAATCATCCAAAAAGCTATATTTTGAACTGATCGTGGTGCTAGAGGATTTTAGACAGAGACCCTAAAATTGGTCCAATTAATGTTCAGACTCTTTGCAATAAATGTGCCAAATTTCATGATGTTCCTCCAAATAGTTCAACACAAATCTCTGATGATGCAACATAAAACTGTAAGAAATCAAGCATGAAAATAGAATTTTACACTTTAAGGTGAAGAACCTCCCTTAACTGATGTACAAAAATCAAATGATTAAACTTTGCATTTTAGTTCAAATATCTGATCAAAATACATCTTATTTAAACTTCAAGCCATATTTAATTAAAAACAAGTAACTCTCTTATTTGTACGTACCGTTCCTCCCATGTGTGGTGGAAGGTGCTCAGGGCCAACATATGTCTGGATGTCACTCTTGGTGACAAACTTGAGCTTACTGATAGCTTCAGGGCCCAGCCACGTCTTCACTATCTTCCAGGCAGCTGCCACACAAAAAAAAGTTATGACAAATGACCTGCTGGACCCGACATTATTACAAAGATCTGTTTAGACTTCTCATGAGCCAATCACAACTCACCATTCATGATCCAAGGCATCTCATACATGATCATTTTGGCTAAATAACAAAACAAGAACAACAAAAAGATGTGAAATCCTTTTCTATAATACTAGGATTCCCAAACTTTTTGTCAGCCAAACCCCTTTGAGACTAAATATTCACTTGAAGTCTAAGATTTTAAGTTAACTGTTCAA
Organism: Tor tambroides; assembly: GCA_021397915.2. Classification (NCBI taxonomy): domain Eukaryota; kingdom Metazoa; phylum Chordata; class Actinopteri; order Cypriniformes; family Cyprinidae; genus Tor; species Tor tambroides. Next base: position 62,287 of record JAFVLL020021223.1, read on the forward strand.
TAATTCAACATTACATTTGCATGGTTCTCAGTTCACTGATGTCGTAAATACATTTTATTTAAAAAAAAAAAAAAAGTTTTATTTTGATTGTTTCAATGCTATATTATGATTAATTAATTAACTTTTCATCAACCCAGTTTGAGAAACCATGCTATATTAGGAGGTTTTTAAAAAAACAGAATATACTCACAAAGAAACTTTGGATAGTACACTTTAAAGCAGTTAATGATATACTTCACAAAGTCCATGTCCTAGAAGAGAAAAACATGGGAAAGAAATCTAAGTTGCTATAATTCATAGAGCTGGATGATGCGATGGTGTATATTGTATATATTACTCTGTGACAGTAAAAACTTCAGCTCCTTAGGAGATTTTGCTATTCCATTTATACCACAGTAAATATACAATATTTGCCTGGCTAGTAGTTGGCAAGACTGCTTTATTTACATGTGAAACTGAAAAGGACTGCAACAAAAAACAGTAAAAAAAATTTTTTTTATTAATTTTATTCACTTGGATTACACAAAAATAGACCTTACAATCAAATTTACTATATAAAGACTTTTTTCATTCAGTTTAGTTGAATATTGTAATGTATGTCAGTGAGAGTGTTTACTTTACTGACCCATTTTAAACCGTTGCCTTAAGTTCAACTGTAAAGCTGCTGTTAATCCATTGGCTAACTAACAGTTAAAGGTCACCAATAGGTGTCAAATCTAACAGAGCTCAACCAGCATGGAATGCACACACATACTGATCAGCCTGAACACTACTAGACTGTACTACAAATGGTTAATCATTCAATTGTGCAATTCTGATGTTTACTGAATGCTCAAGTAACCTTTAGCTTCATTTACTGTTGACACTTACATTTGCTCTCCAGATTCACTCCTGGGAGCCACAACACTACTCTTCAATGAAAGTTTGTTACAAGAAAAGATTTTTTATATAGAATATTTATTTGAAAACTTAGAATCTTGACATGGTCATTATTGTAATTGGAGGAGACGAAACAACTTTTTACTGTTTTTATCTTAAGAAATTTCCCAAGAATTATTAATACAGTGAAATGTACACAGCAGCTGTAAGCACAATTTGCACTTTAACCTATAAAATCAGCTGATTTATGTTGCCAGACATGATTTTGTAAAAGTTTCTAAAGTTAAAAGTTACAGAGTTATATTTTGAACTGATGGTGGTGCTAGAGGGTTTTAAGGTAGAGACCCTAAAATTGGTGCAAATAATGTTAAGACCCTTTGCAATAAATGTGCCAAATTTCACAAAGTTCCCCCAAACAGTTCTTGGGATTTCAACATGATATTCATTGCTAGGGCTGGGCGATATGGCCAGAAAAATTATCACGATAATTTTTTTCATATCAGTCGATATCGATAATTATCACAATAAATGTCAAATCTTTATTTCTTTTAGTTTAAAGCCAGAATTTTGCACCATTTGCTAATTTTCCTTAAAATAAATATCTAAATAAAAAAATAATAATTTCTTAGTTTCTGCATGTTCTAATGAGTGATATTGTTTCAAATCAAGAAACAGGTTTGGGTTGCCTGATAACATTAATAATAATAATAATAATAATATCACTTTTTTGTCTATTAGAAATGCACATTTGATAGTAGCTTGAGTTAGGATGCAGAGGTAAATTTTTGTTCATTTTTAAAATCAGTAACATCTGTAAAAATTGTACCAACCTCAGTTTTATGTGGTTGTTTTTTGTTTTTTTTGTTTTTTTTTTAATTAAGCTTATGATCTCCCATAGTAGCATACATTTAAATCATGATAAACACAATTAAAACCACACACATAGCACCTCAATACCATGGTAAAAATATAGCTATATGGTTTTTAGGTACGTTAGCCTATTTGTATTAAAAATAAAATACAATTTTATACTAAGGGAAAGAACCTACATTAATTAACATGCAGAAATCAAATGATTAAACTTTCCATTTAAGTTCAAATATATACGATCAAAGCACATCTCCACAGTAAAGACATCTCACATAACAGTCGACCATTTTATAAACACGAACAACCAATTTACAGTCATATAAGATAAGCATTAAAGAGAGCAAATTGAAGCGCACTAATTCCTCCATATAAAACTGGCATTAGGTTTGATTAGGCTGCGGCTTTGGCCTTCCAGCAGCATTAAACTCCTGCATTTCTGCTTCAGAAACATGAGACGAGGAGATTTGCAGTTTGACGGGAAATTCTCTCGGATTAAGTGAGCGAGTTGGATTGACCAAAGGGATTTAAAGGCCGCGTTAATCTGCAAAGTGTTAAACCAGTGAGCGGTGTCTGTCCCTCTGCACCTTCGACTCATACAGATAATGACCTGAAAATGTCTGCCAGACGGTCAATAACAGCTCAAGACTAATCAGAACAAACGACCTCTGGTGACCTTGAAAGAAAAATACTCAAATTAAATTTGAACTATTATATTAGACTCTATATATATACACACACACACACACACACACACAGGTGCATCTCAAAAAATTTGAATATCATGAAAAACTTTTTTTTGTAACTTATTTCAAAAAGTGAAACTTTTCATATATATTTTAGATTCATTACATGTACAGTAAAACATTTCAAAAGTTTTTTTTGTTTTAATTTTAATGATTAGAGCTTACAGCTCATTAAAGTCAAAATACAGTTTCTCAAAATATTAGAATATTTATATTTGAGTTTAATTAAATGGTCATCCCTACAATATAAATTCCAGCGGCGGAAGACGCGAGCCAGACCCCGGGTGACGACCTCTCCCCCTCCGCTGCTTCCGGTCTTCGAGATCTCCACCCGGAACCGCTACGCTCC
>JAFVLL020021224.1:0-29300 GCA_021397915.2 Tor tambroides
AGAGAATGAGCCTTCTGAGGTTCCACTGCTCTTCAGTACCCCTCTGTTGAGCGCAGGGGGGAAGAGGGTGGAAAGAGATCTGCCTTATAATAAAATGCACCGATGGGTGGAAAACAAATGCTAAAAAGACATCTTATTGTGTTGTTGTGATGTTCGGGTTAGATAACAGATGCCCACACATACACTTGCGGGGGATGATGGGTAAAACTTCATCTGAGAGGATTTTGCACGTATTCTTGAGTAGAGAAGCAAAAGCCATCTAGGGCTGGGTGATACGTTCAGTGTATAGTTTTTGCTGTCGATTGTGTGTTTTTATTAGGCAATTAAGTTTCACAAATACATAGGATTAGTTCAGCAACTTAAGTATGATAGCGTTAAAGGGTTACTCCACCCCAAAATGAAAATTTTGTCAATAATCACTTACCCCCATGTCGTTCCAAACCCATAAAAGCTTTGTTCATCTTCGGAACACAGTTTAAGATATTTTGGATGAAAACCGGGAGGCTTGTGACTGCCAAGTAAAAGGCACAGAAAAGTATAAAAAACATTGTCAAAATAGTCCATCTGCCATCAGTGGTTCAATCTGAATGTTATGAAGCGACCAGAATACTTTTTGTACACAAAGAAAATAAAAATTACGACTTTATTCAACAATTCGTTCCCTGCATCACCGTAAGCGCCATTTTGGAGAATATCCGCTGGACGCAAATAACGTATGCTGTTCTGTGTCAGCCGCACCACACGGATGCGCTGTTTTCGTTCATATCAAAGCGTAAATAAATGTAGAAAACGTATCCGTGTGGCGCAGCTGATACAGAACAGCGTACGCTGCTTGCGTCCAGCGGATATTCTCCAAAATGGCACTATGGTGACGCGGATGAGACGCAGAGACGAATTGTTGAATAAAGTCGTAATTTTTATATTCTTTGCGTAGAAAAAGTATTCTCTCGCTTCATAACATTCAAACTGAACCACTGATGGCAGATGGACTATTTTGACGATGTCTTTTCTGGGCCTCGACAGTGTTATTTACTTGGCAGTCAATGGGACAGTCACAAGCCTCCTGGTTTTCATCTAAAATATCTTAAATTGTGTTCCGAAGACGAACAGAGCTTTTACGGGTTTGGAACGACATGGGGGTAAGTGATTAATGACAAAATTTTCATTTTGAGGTGGAGTAACCCTGTAAGACGGATATTTGTTTTGTCTCTTATTAAAACCTCAAAATGACTTTAGAGTTGATGAGTTGGATTCGTTCACACAGTCCATTACAAAGGATTGATTCAAAACTCTGATTTATCAGTTTGTTTGTGTTTTAAAGTGACTGTTCAAAAGTTTGGAGTCGATACATTTTTTTTTTTATAAATATCTCTTACAGTCACCAAGGCTGCATTTATTTGATCAAAAATACAGTAAAAACAGTAATATTTTGAAATATCATTACAGCTTAACTGTTTGGTATTTGAATATATTTTAACATGAAGATTTGCTGGTCAAGAAACATTTCCTAATTTTATAAATGCGCTGCTTAATATTTTTGTGGAAACCGTGATTCATTTTTTTCAGGATTCTTTGATGAATAGAAAGTTTAAAAGAAACAGCATTTATTTGAATTAGGAAATAATCTGTAACATTACTTTTGATCAATTTAATGCATCCTTACTGAATTAAAATATTAATTTCTTTCCAAAAAAATGCAAATATGTCAATCTTGTAATACTTATTATACTGTTTCGAAGTTTTATTGTAATATATGTATTAATATTGCACATTTCACTGAGCATTTTAGCCTATTGTGATAAATATTGTTGTTTATATGAGAGAAAATGATTACATTTAATACTTGTGTTCATTTAGCAAAAACTGTGAAAATGTTAACTAACTTTTTACATTGTAAATCATATTTTAACTAATTTTTAAATGTATTTTAACTAAATATTTAATATATTTTACTTCTTTCTTTAAAAATTTGGGATCTGAATGGCAACAATGGTTGTTTTGGTTAAAATAATGTTTCCTCTGATTGAAAAGAATCCATTTTAAGCCATTTCAGACAAATACATGATAACCTAGATATATTTTGTGACAAGGTAGAATATATATATATATATATATATATATATATATATAGTTATATCACCCGGTGCTACTGCCATCTGATCACAGGGTTTGCACCAAAAGGCTGCATGAATAATGTTCCAAGATGGGACAGAGTCATGTGGTCCCATGGGGGTCCAACTTACTTTTGAGCATCCGCAGAAGAGCGAACAGACTCTTTGGTCATCACGTAGAGCGATTGAAGTTTTGGCACCTTTGACGCTTCTGCCCTGATGATTATACACTTCATTAGAGCTGTCAGTCATTTGGCTCCTGTGACGGAGCAACACTACAGGGCCCCCTCAGGGCCTAATCAATGCAGCGTCCCAAGGAACATGCCATTGAACAGATAACGGAGTGTACGCCCTACCCAAATGTGCCCAGATGGCTGTCACTGATCACAACACTTCTCTATCTTTGAGTATTTTATAACTTAGTTAAAGCTACCGTTTAGTTTTGTTACATACAATAATAATAACACTTCAACTCCAGGGCCTTAAAGGGATAGCCCACCCAAAAATGAACATTTTGTCATTTTCTCCGGTCTTTCCAAACCAAAAAGATATTTTGAAAATGTATCAGTGCTTACTGTGCTTTCTTTTGTCCATAAAAAGAAAGTCAAAGGGGTCCAATGTTGTTTTGGACCCCATTAACTTTGATTGTAAAAACAAACACAGTTATTCAAAATGCCATTGTGTTCTACAGATGACAAAAAAAGCCATACAGATTGGAAATGAGATGAGGGTGAATAAATAATGACCGAATTTTCATTTTTGATTGAAAAATCCCTATAAGAAAGGTTATGTAGCAAACCCTCTTAGTACTTCTGAAATGTTAATAATAGTAGTTAATAAAAGTAACAAAAGCTTTGTTTTATGTTATTATTCACCGTTAATTTAATATAATCTTCTCAGCATGTACAAATCGTGATAAGCATAAAAAATAACATGGACAGATGGCCGCCAATCTCCAACCTGAGTCCCTGGAACAATGAGATATCCTTCATATTGTGTTTCGCAATGCAAATACATCAGGAACAAAATAAAGGGCTAAATATAACATAACAAAATAGACTTTGAAGAAAAGTTCTGCAGACAGAGTTCCTTTCAACAATATACAGAGCGAGTGTTTCTCAGTACTTGGTGTTATTCAGAGCATTCCTCTAAATATTTTGAGAGAGTGAGTCGAGATGAAAAGAGCAGAAAACAATGAGGCTGCACCGTTGTTGTGGCGTCAGTAAGCCCTGGCTCGTCTTGTCTTTGTGTCTGCTCCAAGGGGTCCCAAAGACACCCGCACTGGATCCAGCAAAGACCAGAATTGTGTTCCCTAAGTTTTCTCCGGGTGGGTCCTTGTCAAATGTTTTGACGCAACCTCAGGTGGCATTTATACATCAAATGTTTTAGTTAAAATATATACTACCTTTCAAAAGTTGGCCATTAGGGTTGGTAATGAAATCATACTAATTTGCTAATTTGGTACTTAAGAGATATTTCTTATTTTTATCAATGTTATAAGCAGTTGATTATTATTATTATTATTATTATTATTATTATTTTCAAGAATGAATAGAAAGTTCAAAATAAAAATCATTTTTTTGGAATAGAAATCTATTGCTAAATTATAAATGTCTTTACGGTCACATTTGATACAGTTAATGCATCATTGCTGAATAAAAGTATTAATTAAAAAAAAAAAGTCTTACTGACATCTGAACAGCATTTGTAAATAAATAATGCTGCTTTGTTTTACTGTTATATTGGTGCATATAAATTACAATCATTAAATAGCATTCTTCTTTGTTAATTTAGTTTTCAAAAACCTGCTTTGGTTATTTTTAAAATTTTTAATTGAAAAAACTTAATAGCAAATACATAAATATAAGTTGTTTACAAGATTGACCACAACAGTGTTCCCTGGTATGTTAACAAGTGGGTCCTAATCAAACATTTTAACCCAACTTGGTTGGTAGGTTGTAATGACTGACTTATCTTTCAGTTTTTATTTTTATAAGACACTTCTTATAATATTGTTCCAACACAGCTTAACAATGAATAGAGCACACCAGTGAGCAAACCAGAGACCGTGGCAGAGGAAAAACTCCTTAAGATGTTTAAACCTTTGACCTGATATCTATATTCATAGATACATGTTGAAAGTAATGCATCATCCCTTGGTTCCAGCTCAGTTATCTTTGAAGCTGAGGCCGCAGTAGCTTCAGAGCGGGAGGTGGGGGTCTGATAAAGAGTTCACAACTCTACCTGTGGGACGATATTCCATTCATCTCTTATTCATAGATGATAGATCATAGGCATCATTGAGATTGAGCTCAGGCGATATGGTCGGCCATGGGCGGAAAGAAATAGTATTTGCTATGTGGCAACTTTTGACATATAATGGTAAAAACCATTCAATGGTTTTGATTGGCTAAGATGTCGAGGTGAATATTATTTGTAGTACACATTGATAACGTTCTGTTGCATTTATCTACATTTAAAGGTATAGTTCACCCAAAAATGAAACTCTGTCATTTACTCACCCTTATGTTGCTCCAAACCTGTATGATTTTCTTCTGTGGAACATAAAAGTAGATATTTGGAACTGTGTCGGTTCCCATTGACTTCCATTGTATGGATAAAAAATACAATGGGAATCAAAACTGTTCGGTCACCAACATTTTTAATTTGTGTTCTGCAGAAGAAAGAAATGCATTTAGGTTTGGAATGACATGAGGGTGTGTAAATGACTAAACATATTAAGTCACCATATACACTGCTTTATAAAATACAAATTGCACAAACAACAGAATAAACAATGCAAATGTAATCAAATATATAAAATTCAAATTCTATTGTAAAGCAGCTCTAAAAAGGCATTAGCGTCTTGTTAAATTTATTTTCAGGTCAACAAATCATTTTATTTTATTAATTCAACTCAATCCCTCAAGTCAGAACTTTTTTTTTTTTGTATAGGAAGATGCTTATGATGAATTCAAGCTTGGTGGAGACAGCAAACATGATATATATGTGACCCTGGACCACAAAACCAGTCTTAAGTCACTGGGGTATATTTGTAGCAATAGCCCAAAATACATTGTATGGGTCAAAATTATTGATTTTTCTTTTATGCCAAAAATCATTAGGATATTAAGTAAAGATCATGTTGCATGAAGATATTTTGTAAATTTCTTACCGTAAATATATCAAAACTTCATTTTTGTTTAGTAACATGGATTGCTAAGAACTTCATTTGGACAACTTTAAAGGCGATTTTCTCAATATTTAATTTTTTTGCACCCTCAGATTCTAGATTTTCAAATAGTTGTATCTCGGCCAAATATTGTCCTATCCTAACAAACCATACATCAATGGAAAGTTTATTTATGCATCTTTCAGATTATGTATAAATCTCAATTTCGAAAAAAACTGACACTTAAGACTGGTTTTGTGGCCCAGGGTCACATATGTGCATGTAAGTACATTAAGCACGTTTCACAATTGCATATTAATTATAACATTATTAATTAGTGATTATTTTCTCTGTTTTAGATGCTACTCCACAGTCTTCCACTTGAGGGAGCTGTGCATTGAGATGGAACTGGGAACAAAGGAGGGTAAGTCAGACGTCTCTTGGTTTTTATTGTATTTCAGGTCAAATTTCCCTCAGAGGATCATTTATTATATATTTCTATTTTACAAAAAAATAAGTTACAATGTCAACTTCAGATGACAAAAAGCCTAAAACAACACAGAATATGAGTTCCCAAACATCACACACTCACATCTCCAGGCCTGGATTAGGAGGTAAAGACCTTAGTGAATGTTCACTGTGTGGCCGAGATTATACTCCCTCATAATGGAGTTAAACACTGCAGTCAGCAGATGACACAGCGCAGGGCTCAGTATGTTGTACACAGTGGCTTTGGAGCGGCAAGTGTGAATAGAGGGACAGATTTAATGCCCCAGCTCGGGATGGATTATAGCGCTAAACTGCAGCCTTCGTCCTGTAGTCTCAGCAAACTCTTGGGGGGCGATAACCACGGTGAAAAAGGGTCTCACGTACAACCCATACGAAACAGGATTATCTCCCTTCTTCCACCACCAACCCTTCCCTCGATCTCATTCTATATTCCACGTGCCACTTGCCTTTCTTTTGTCCTGTAGTTTGAGGAAGCATCTCTGTTTGCCGTTTTAAAAACGCATACATGTGCCAGATCGACGGAAATGCGGGCCTGGTTCATGGTCAGTGTCGGGGGGCTTGATGTGGTGAAGGTAATCCAGGTTGATCTGGTCTAATCTGTCACAGATACGCAGCTGAATGACGGTGACCACCGAGTAGGAACCCGAAAAGGAAGAGGGGCTGAAAACTGGATTATGGCGGTACATTGGCATAAACCGACTGGGTTTATCTCTTAAATGCTCCAAAAAACCCAGTCTGGCTTCTGCACAGCAGAACCGTCTGTGTTTATGTGAAGGAAAAGGCATTGGGGAGCGAAATGGAACGTTTCAGGCTTCCAAGATAATCTTTGAGGCCAATGCAATAACATTTCACTTCAATTTGTGCTTTAAAAACTAATTATGGTATCATTCAGGGAGGGATAATTCTTCATGGATAGTTTCCATTTGAGCAGTGAGTGACTACTAGAGTGTGGCTAGTAATGCGCTTCCACCGCACTTGCTGCCCAAACCCAATTATGGTGATTTTATACATGATTAGCGAATAGTGAGCTAGACATGAAAATATGACTAATTATCGGTTATTTTCAGAATTTGAATGTCTGTCTCTGGCTAATCTGTGCGCAGTCATAAACCTGTAGCCACAGGCCTCCACGTCTGCACGCGCTTACACACAAAGAACCGCACATACACTGTAAAACACTATAGTCTTTATGCTTACTTTTCCAGTTAAAATATTGAAAAATCTTTACACAACAGGATAGATTTACTTGGGAAGCAACACTCCATGCAATATTATGACTTGCTTTCAGAGAATATTTTTGATTTGATATGTATTTTGTCACTACCTTTCAAACATTTGGGTTTATGTTTTTGAAAGAAGTCTCTTATGATCACGTTTATTTGATTAGAAGTACAGTAAAAATGGTAATATTGTGAAATATTCTTACAAATTAATACATTATTTTATATTTAAAACATTATTTTGATATATAGAAATAAATTAATGAAATGAAATTAATTTATTTATTCATGTGATGACAAAGCTGAATTTTCAGTACCCATTACTGCAGTCTTAAAGGGATAGTTCACCCAAAAATGAAAATTCTGTAATTAATTACTCACCCTCATGTTGTTCCAAACCCGTGAGACCTTCATTCATCTTCGGAACACAAATTAAGCTATTTTTGATGAAATCCGAGAGCTTTTGACCCTCCATAGACAGCAACACAACTGACACTTTCAAGGCCCAGAAACGTTGTAAGGACATCATTAAAATTGTCCATGTGAGATCAGTGGTTCAAAAACTTTTATGTGTGCAAAGAAAACAAAAATAACTTTATTCAATAATTTCTTCTCTTCAGTGTCAGTGTTCGCCGCACGTTCACGAAGGTACCACGACGCATTTGATGCATGACGAAATTGTTGAATAAATTGTTATTTTTGTTTTCTTTGCGCACAAAAGTATTCTCGTAGATCATAACATTACGTTTGAACCACTGTTATCATATGGACTACTTTAACCATGTCCTTACTACCTTTCTGACTTCAGTGTGATTTTAAAATTCATACTGAAGTTGTGCCTATTTTTATTTATCCTAAAGAATTTTATGCAACAAAATTGATACCTAAAGGGTGATGTGTGTAGCTTATATGCCATTAGCAGCACCAAACAGATTTACAGATATTTCTTGAAGCGGCTATTTGGCCATTACAACATTGACTCTGCCAATACCGTGATTTTGGGGCGTGGGTATCTGTTTATCTAACCAATGGCAGACACTTTAAGAAAAGTGTAAAACGGGGCCCAATTTGTGGCCACTGAATTGATATGAAGAAATTTTCCATTTTGACCTGTTTTATTGAAAGTGTTTTACCCACATTTTGAATTATGCATTGCATTGTGTTGTTTTTTAGGGTTAAAGAAAATGTCAGAAAATCACCAGTACCTTTTCTGTTTTCTACTGATTTTTTTTTCTTATGGAGAGTATGTGAAAATGATTTAGAAAACAATCATTAATTTGCATTATATTTGCTGTCTGATGTGCTCACTTGGACACTTGACTATTTCACCTGATCAATTTCTGAGCAATGAAATGTTCTCCTGAGAACACAAATACAAAAAACAAACCACATTTAAAAACATTGAGCGTGCGCTTTGCATTCCTCGACTCTCAACCTCCCGACAATTACTCGTGTCTCCTCCAATCTCGCCTCGAGACCTTACGGATATCGATCTGTGCACTTACAATGACTCTGGCAAGCATAAACAAACAGTCAGAGCTACTCACGCACACTTACAAATACGAGCTCCCACATCCCTAACCACAATCCACAGGGTGGAGGACCCAAAGCGCACAGAGAAAGATTCACAGACTGTGTGGATGCTCTAATGTTTATGTTTTGCAGATTAGCAATGATGAAAGAATTCCTTTTCATGTCTGGACTCGAACAACCCTCACACACACACACACACACACACACACACACACACACCCCACCCGAGCGCCACACACACACACACACACACACACACACACATACTCCTGACTCGCTTCACAAGATGAGACCTCCCCGATGAACACGGATCTCCTCTTCTGCCATGGTGGACTATTGATCTTTGATACGTCACTCTCCTCATCAATGCGTATATGAGTTCATGTGAAAGGCTTCTATTGTTCCCCAGCAGCGTGACTGTGGTCTCTCTCGCTCTCTTTCTCTCTCTTTGAGCCATATGTTTGGCCTGATTTTTCCTTTCCCATTTTTTTTTCTTTGTGGTGACTGGGATTATGATGTGATTTATTCATGTTGGGGTTCCCATGCCAGGAGCCTTCGCTATCTCCCCCACTTCCCTGCTGAGGAGACCAGCAGCGGCATATGTTGCGTTTCGGATGCTGGTGAACTCACCAGGATTTTTAACTAGCTTAACCTGGAAAACTTCTGCGTCAACCTGCTTCACCACAAACTCTGTGCTGGTCAACCAAGTAGTATGCACAATACATCAGAAAAATAAACACAATTTTAATAATGGTTAACTGTAAATCAAAGGTTAATAGCATATAAGCCTTTCAATAATGATAACAGTCTTAAGAACCAAGTCTGATCCACAGATGTGTGGAATTTAAAATCAAAAAAACAATCGAATCAAAAAAAAAAAAGAAAAGAAAAAAGAAAATTCATTATTTACTCACTCTCATGTTGTTCTGAAGATGTATGCATTTCTTTTTTCTGTGAAACATCTATTTTCAACCTAAACTTTTTAATTTTAGTAGCTGACAAAGCAACGTTTAATGTAGTATTTATATTTTTATTTATTTCAGCTTTTTTATTAAAAAAATAATTTATAATAGTTTTAGTGAACAATAACAACATTGCAATAACAACATTGCTTTCAATATATGGATGGGGAAAAAATAGATTTAAAAAAAAAATCTTCTTTTGTACTCCACAGAAGAAACAAAGTCATGCAGGTTTGGAATGACATGAGGGTGAGTAAATAATGACAGATATTTTATTTTTGGGTGAACTGTCCCTTTAAGAAACATCACCTAATATCTTTGGAACCAAATAAAAAAGAATTGGTTGTAATTTGGAATTATTTTAGATTCTATAGACATGGCGCCAATCATTTGTGCCATAGACAGTGTAAAACCCAGTACACACTGCACGAGAGTGGCATAGACAGAGTGTAAATAAGAGATTTATTGTGCAGTGTAGGCCGCTTTGTTGATTATAACGGGATGGAAGTGGTTTAGTATTGTTACAGTGCTCAATTTCTGAGTGTCATTTATTTAAAATTTGAATAACAGGTTTGTTTTTTATGCTGCCAAGAGGACCAGCATGAAGTTGGTCACTGTCTTGATTTACTGTTGTATGAAACAGTGATAAATAAATTCAGAAACAAATAAATTAAAAAATTCAGAAAGTTCCCAGCTTGCTTTGGGTGGGTAGATTTTTTGTTTACATAATATATGTGTGTGTACTATGTATATTTATTATGTATATATAAACACACACACATGCATGTATATATTTCAGAAAAATATGTTATGTTTATATGTTAAATATATTTATTTATAATATAAATTATATGAATATAAATATAGATGTAAATATTTTCAAAATATATACTGTATGTGTGTGAATTTATAAATACATAATAAATATACACAGAACACACATATATTATGCAAACAAAAAACTTTTATTTTGGATGCAATTAATCGTTTGACAGCACTAATATATATCAGTGCTGTCAAACGATTAATTAGAGTTTTTTTAAAATAACTTTTCAGTCCTTATTCAGAGTTCTGTATTGCTCACCATGTGATTCACTTTTCCCCTGGTTCTCTCCACGTTGGTGGATTTGGATTAGGGAATCCCGTGGTTGATGGGGGGACATGCTCAGGCAATTTGTTTCCCATTATTTTAATGTAAGGGCGACTTCTTCCAAACAAAACAGGATTGCTGGCAGCTGAGCGGGCCTCTGGTCGGTGCCTGCAAAGTTAAGATCTGAGGACTTCTCTCCCAAATTCTGAGTCATATTTAAACGGGAAGATAAGTCGCAAAAGACACTGAACATTAATCATTAAACGTTAGATCCTTAGGGCATCTATAAATCACTCAGAGCCTTTTCACCTCCCATTAAGTAGTGTGTGGATCTAGCCAAGTCGTAATTTCTACATTCATCAGATGTTATTGTTTTCTTTGAATGCAGTGTAATGAGACAATAACAAAATGATACAAGTGAAATGCAAGGACGGATATGTTTGTTCTTAGGAAAAGTGTTTGTATGGATTAGTGTTGCTGGGTGAGCCTTGTTTTGAGTAGGTTTCAAAAAAGAACAACTTCCTGAAGCTTAGTTAAGTGGTATGACCAAACTTTCATATCATGAAAACACTATATCAGTTTATTTACATATATTATTTATAATGATTTAAAGTTACTTCTGTTGAAAATTCAACATAAATGGTTTATATAAAAAGGATTTATATATAATACTACTACTAATAATTAACTTTATTTGTATAGCAGCTTTCATATCTTTCAGTAACCACATGGTACATTACAAATTAAAAGGACTTCATCTTTTATTATTATTAGTGTCTATTTTTATTTATAACTTGGATGCAAGCCAAAAGACAAGATTATTCATAACCAATGAGGTAATTATTTTCAATAAATGCTGTTTACTTGAACTTTCTGTTAATCAAAGAATCCTGAAAGAAATGGACTACGCTTTCCACAAAAATATTAAGCAGCACAAATGTTTTTAACATTGATAATAATAAAAAATATTTCTTGAGCAGCAAATCAATATATTACACTGATTTCTGAAGGATCATGTGACACTGAAGACTGGAGTAATGATGCTGAAAATTAAGTTTTGCATCACTGGAATAAATTACATTTTAAAATGCATTCAAATAGAAAACAGTTATTTTAAATTGTAATATTATTTCTCAATATTACTGTTTTTACTATATTTTTGATCAAATAAATGCAGCCAAAAACGGCAAAAACAGCTTCAGATTATGTAAGACTTGATTTAAAAACTCTAATATATATATTATGACAACTAATCTTCTCTGTGTGTCTCAAGTTTTTCCTCATCTTGACCAAAAGTTGGTATATATGGTCATTTCGAAGGGTCACATGTCAGACATTGTTGCAGCCAGACGTCATTTTCTTGAGTATAATCTGTCTGTTCTTCCTTGTAGTGGGCGCCTCTCATCTTAGTCATTAGGTGAAATGAGGCTTGTTTGCACAGAAAATCATCTTACCATTTGTACTTAGACTCTACCTGCCAAAAGCTCTCCAAACAGGATGAGAAGCCCACCTCCCTCGGGCATATATTAGAGTTCTTATCTCTTGGATAGATAGGCTGTGATTGAAGCCTTTCTCCAGCCAGCGTAGGAGGGGTGATCTCCATACTCCAGGCCCAGAGGGTTGTGACCGTTCGGCTGCAGTCTGTGATATATGAGCTCTACCAGGTGCTGACACTCGGCCTGAAGCAGAAGTGCAGGGGTTATTTAGACGTAGTGCAACTTTACCATGAGCGCCGTGATTCACACCCGCGGAATGACAGCATTGGATTACTAAGCCTCTATGAATCCCTCTGTCTGTCTGTCTGTCTGTCTGTTACACAGTAATTTTAAATTAATAAAATGATTTTTGTTTCATTTAAATGTTTGTTTTAATTTAATTTAAATGCATGTTTAATGTAAATGCATTTGTTTAATTTTAATTTAATTTAATTTAATTTAATTTAATTTAATTTAATTTAATTTAATTCATATATACCCAATTGTGAAAAGCATCAGAAAGTATATCTATCTATCTATCTATCTATCTATCTGTCTATCTGTCTATCTATCTATCTATCTATCTATCTATATATCTGTCTGTCTGTCTGTCTGTCTGTTATAGGTTTTAAAATTTTAATAATTATATTTTTTTGTGTAAAACAATTTTTTTTTTTAAAGTTAAATGTATTTGTGTAAATGCATATGTTAAATTAAATGAAAAATTCCAGTTCAGTTCAATTTAATTTAATTTAATTTAATTTAATTTAATTTAATTTAATTTAATTTAATTCATATATACCCAATTGTGAAAGCATCAGAAAGTATATCTATCTATCTATCTATCTATCTATCTATCTATCTATCTGTCTGTCTGTCTGTCTGTCTGTTATAGGTTTTAAAATTTTAATAATCTATATTTATTTGTGTAAAACAAATTTTTTTTTAAAGTTAAATGCATTTGTTAAATTAAATGAAAAATTTCAATTCAGTTCAGTTCAATTCAGTTCAATTCAATTCAATTCAATTCAAGTCTTTCCTGATAGTTCTGTGAACTACCGAAATATTATAATGCAAATTTCTGCAAAACCTTCTAGGCTAATTTTTTGTCATGCATCATTTTATTTTAATAAATTATTGATGTTTTAGAATGCTGAACAAAGTCATTAACATAGAGAACAGAAAGTGACAAAAAGTCAGCTTTGGGTTTTGCATGAATATTTTGAAGCAAAAATTCTTGTATTATTTATTGTAGAAAAGGTGTGACCAGGCCTCTGCCCTCTTTAGCAGTTTCAGTAAAAATTTCTTGAAGCATATGTATGCTATACATTGAACATATTACACAGTTTGTTTGTCAGAAAAATCGGAAAAGCTGTATCCACACTGCATTTCAAATCAGAATAAACTCCAGAGATCCAGACTGCTCTAACATGGGCGAGCGAATCTGTTTTCCTTAGTGTCGTCCCTGATGTCTTCCTGTGCATAAGGGCCCTCATAGTCCTATCATTGACCCCTCTGTGTGTTCCTGTCCAGGAGCTGAACCGTGGCCTGAGTGTCCTTATCTGGTCAAACTGGGCGGCGGGGGAGTCTTTGAAGCCACACTCATGTAGCGATGTAATCAGCAAGCTGCTGTAGGGTCTCTGCCCCATCATCCACAGCAGCATCCTCTCGGAAGCCCTTTCCGACAGCCTCGCTCAACATGTTTTACTGTAGAAAAGGCCAGGGAATCACACTGGATGATCGCTACAAGGTCACGTAGTGCTTTTCTACCTCTAGTTTTGAGAAATATTTTGCTAATCTTTTCCTGATAACCTGGTCAGCCAAACTCCAGGGATCCAATCATGAATTTCCCAGCCTTGACTGAAAAATAAATAAATAGCCTAATCTAATGAGAAATAGCATATCAAAACAACTGCCCTGAATTTTTTCCCCTCTTTTTTTGGACTGGTTTTGCAGAAGTGAGAACAGAGTATGAGAATGATAATTTACAGTCAGATGGTCATTAATGCGAAATGGTTAATGAAGTGGAATTATTATAGTATTTGTTTTCATTATAGTTTTTTTTTTCAACTATACTGGGGTCAGTAAGTTTTTTGACACATATTATTTAGCAATTTGTTCAGCAAAGATGCTTTATATGAAACAACAGTGACAGTAAAGCATTTATAATATTACAAATGTAACTGTATTTTGAACTTTCTATTAATCAGAGGATCCTGAAAAAATTGTGTTATGGTTTCCACAAAAGTATTAAGTAGCAAAACTTTTTTAAACATTGATAATAGAACAAAATGTTTCAAATCAGCATATTAGAATGATTTCTGAAGGATCATGTGGCACTAAAGACTGGAGTAATGATTCTGAAAATTCAGCTTTGCATCACATGAATATATTACATTTTAAAATATATTCAAATAGAAAACAATTATTTTTTTATTGTAATAATAATTCACAATATTGTGGTTTTTACTATATTTTGGTGAGTCTTCTTTCAAAAAAAAAAAAAAAATCTCAACAACACCAGACTTTGAATGGTATAGTGTAAATGACTGCAAACATCATGGAAATATATGAATTTCAGTTTAGAATGTTTGTGAAGTTTAGAATTCCATGATTGACCCATCTGAATGAAGCACTCCAGAGACCTGTGTAATAAAATATTACATATTTCATATAAATAACCAATTTTAAACATATAAACAAGTCCAAAAAAATTAATTTCAAAACCAGACTGGATCAGTTAATTTAATATTTGACAGTGTGTTTTGGATGGCTAAATTTAGATCATTTAAAATTAATATAATGTACATTTTTATAATTGGTAAATATGGTAACAAGTAAGAAAGTTAATGCATTTTGTGCTCTGAATTGGGCTTTGAAAAAATGTGCTTTTTTTCTTGGTCGCGGTGCCGTCATTCTCTATTTTTTCTTTCTGTTCTCTTTGAAGTGCCTGTTTTAATTTGGAATCTAATGGAATCTGTGCTGTGATGTCTATCAGCTGTGTGATCAGAGATCCCATGGTGCAGTGCGGCGTGCCCCCGCACTCTAGTGAGTAGGAGTGCAGATAGCCGTGAAACAATAGCAGTGCCCACAGGGCCTTCTATACGTTCATTTCCAAAGCAGATTGCACCAGCTTTGGCGCCATCAGGTTGTTTTAATATTAGCTGTACAAAAGCAGTTAACCTTTTCATTCTCCTCCACACACTCTTAAAGATTCCAAAAGAGGGATTTCACAGCGATGCCATAGAAGAACCGTTTTTGGAACCTTTCAGTGAACAGTTCCTAAAAGAAACATTTTTTTTTATCATAGTGTGAAGAACATTTTAAAAATCTAAAGAATCTTTTATTACTGTAAATGTTTCATAGGTGGCAAAGATACAACCCGAATTCAGGAAATGTTGGGACATTTTTTAAATTTGAATAAAATGAAAACTAAAAGACTTTCAAATCACATGAGCCAATATTTTATTCACAATAGAACATAGATAACATAACAAATGTTTAAACAGAGAAATTTTACAATTTTATGCACAAAATGAGTTCATTTCAAATTTGATGACTGCTACAGGACTCAAAATAGTTGGGACGGGGGCATGTTTACCATGGTGTAGCATCTCCTCTTCTTTTCAAAAGAGTTTGAAGACATCTGGGCATCGAGGTTATGAGTTTCTGGAGTTTTGGTGTTGGAATTTGGTCCCATTCTTGCCTGATATAGGTTTCCACCTGCTGAAGAGTTTGTGGTCGTCTTTGACGTATTTTTTGTTTAATGATGCGCCAAATGTTCTCTATAGGTGAAATATCTGGACTGCAGGCGGGCCAGTTCAGCACCCGGACTCTTCTACTACAAAGCCATGCTGTTGTAATAGCTGCAGTATGTGGTTTTGCATTGTCCTGCTGAAATACACAAGGCCTTCCCTGAAATAGACGTCGTTGCTCTAAAACCTTTATATACCTTTCAGCATTTATAGTGCCTTCCAAAACATGCAAGCTGCCCATACCGTATGCACTTATGCTCCCCCATACCATCAGAGATGCTGGCTTTTGAACTGAACGCTGATGACACGCTGGAAGGTCTCCCTCCTCTTTAGCCCGGAGGACACGGCGTCCATGATTTCCAACAAAAATGTCAAATTTGGACTCGTCTGACCATAGAACAATTTTCCACTTTGAAACAGTCCATTTTAAATGAGCCTTGGCCCACAGGACACAGTGGCGCTTCTGGACCATGTTCACTTATGGCTTCCTTTTTGCATGATAGAGCTTTAGTTGGCATCTGCAGATGGCACGGCGGATTGTGTTTACCGACTGGTTTCTGGAAGTATTCTTGGGCCCATTTAGTAATGTCAATGACAGAATCATGCCAATGAGTGATGCTGTGTGGTCGGCGGCCCCGAACACCACGGGCATCCAACAGAGGTCTTCTGCCTTGTCCCTTACAGAGATTTCTCCAGTTTCTCTAAAACCTTTGATGATGTTATGCACTGTAGATGATGAGATTTGCAAAGCCTTTACAATCTGACGTTGAGAAACATTGTTTTTAAAGTATTCCACAATCTTTTTGCGCACTCTTTCACAGATTGGAGAGCCTCTGCTCATCTTTACTTCTGAGAGACTCTGCCTCTCTAAGACATCCTTTTTATAGCTAATCATGTTACAGACCTGATGTCAATTAACTTAATTAGTTGCTAGATGTTCTCCCAGCTGAATCTTTTCAATTTTTTTTTGCTTTTTCAGCCCTTTGTTGCCCCCGTGCAAACTTTTTTGAGACCTGTAGCAGGCATCAAATTTGAAATGCGCTCATTTAGTGGATAAAAATGTAAAATTTCTCTGTTTAAACATTTGTTATGTTCTCGATGTTCTATTGTGAATAAAATATTGGCTCATGTGATTTGAAAGTCTTTTAGTTTTCATTTTATTCAAATTTAAAACAGGTCCCAACATTTCCGGAATTCGGGTTGTAGATGCCATTAAAAAAACTCTTTATTTTTAAGAGTGTGGTGCTATAACCATTTACAGAAACACTGGAAATGTCCTCTAGGAGGTCAGTTAGCCATCTTATAATATCCATATTAGCGTCAAGTATCTCGCAAGTAGCCTAACTCATTTTGGCTGAGTGTTGCGATATTTGGGAAGATCCGACTTGATGGCCTGTTTCTGCTGTCAGTAAATCAAAGCAGGTGGTTTCCTCTCCTGTGAGACGTCTGCACCGAGAGTTGCGCTCGAGGGTGAACAGGTTATGAGGGAGTGATGATAAAAGTCACGTCGTAAATCAATTCTCCATCTCTATCAAAGGCATATTTCATTCATGTGTCTAGCATTTAACTAGCAGTGAGGTCATAAAAAAGATTTCCATCTGTATGGAGACTACACAGGATATGCGGCTTGTGCTCTTAGCCATATATTAATACAGTATTCACAGGCATAGGAAGTCATGTTCAGACACAGAAGGGTGGAGGGGAAACCCCAGCGTCTTTGAGACCCGCTTTATGTGCCGGCCCTGCTCAAAAAGAGCTCACTAATTGTTTATAGCAACTTATTTGCATGGAACAACTTTGTTATATTTGCAGATTTCATGTGATGTTACTCAAATTTGCTAGCAATACTGCAATAGAAAAATGTGTGGAAACAATTTCACAATTAAAGAAACACATTGGGTAATTCAATGAATTCAGTGTGAAATTTTGAAGTAGAAAGTCTGAAATAGTACTTACTCTAGTAATCTTTGTTTTATTTATAATTTTTTTTTAAAAAAATGATTTTTTACAGTTTATGGTTGGGAACTGAGAATCTGGCTGCATCTGTGTAGTCTGGAACAAATGACTCTTAGGAACCAGTTCTTTTTAGTGACTCAGAAATGAACTGTGCAACCAGGCTTGTTTTATTCCTGAATGAATCATTCTTATGAGTCGGTTCTTTTTAGTGAGTCAAAAACATACACAAATTATATACTAAAATACAGTGTACAAAATGTTTTTTAAAGAAAATACTTTTTCAGTCTTTCTACTTAAAATTTCAGGTTTAATTCAGTGTGTTACTTATTGCTTCTTTGAAATGAATTGTCAAATTTACTAGCATTTTGAGTGGAAATTGTTAATACAATTATATTTATATTAATTATATTTGAATTAATTATACAAATAGCTCAGCATTTGGCAGTTAAATTGCATTTATTTTTTCCAAATATGTATTCCTACTAAAATAATCATTATTGTAAAAGTTAAGGAAGTGGAATGGGTAAGAAGAAACTGCTATTCAGTCAATATCAGAACAGTGCAAACAGAAGAAATAAGTGCAAAACACAATGTTTTCTTTTGTCCATACATGCTAACTGCATATGCATCTCCTTTTCCTTTCTTTGTCAAAAAATTTAGAAGCACCTGGAAAATTTCACAAAAAGCTATTAACAGCACAGCTAATGAATATGATACATTTTCAAATCTGACATAGCGTTCCATCCCGGTCTAGCAAAGTATTCTAAGAGCGATAAATCCATTGCGGGCAAACAACCAGGGCAGATTCAAGAGACATGCTCAGATTTGGTGGTAATGAGTTTTTTCTAAAAGAGCCGCTCCTCTGTGACTCAGAGGTCTAGAGCGAAGCTTAAAACCCATGAAGATAAATAACACGGAGTTAGACTGGGATCTTTAATAGCGGAGAGTAGTTTGCCTGCCTTATCCGACGGCAAGACCAGGCTTCACCGCCGCTTTGATGTGCGAACAAGCCTTTCTCTCCATCACAAACACTAGCACATACACATAAGTATGCGAACATTGATCTTGATATGAACTGATATGCCAAGATGCCTCTCATACGTGCGGACGAATTGTTTTGAGCCAAGTAAATATGTGTGCAGCATTTTAATTGCATCACAGCAATTATGATGGGGTTTACAGTGCAAGTTTATTTGTCAGAGAAAATTTGCCCTCGCTCCCGTTGCCGTAAAAGCGGGGAGACGTGTTTGTTACTTTTCTCTTAATAGGCTTGCCTTTCAAGGTTGTCGACCTTGGCTCTGATGTAAGACCCAGACACCCTCACATCAAAGCACATAGACTTTCTTTAGATAGATTTCTATCTCCGAGGAGGCTAGTGACTAGGCAGCAATCAATGAAGCATTTCTCTTTGATCTTTCTGCAATGATGCCAAATTTCATTGAGGCCAGTCACTTGCTAGATTTCATTATGTACCATTACGTTCATCTACTTTTATGATTGCAAAAATTTAGAGGCCATATGCAATAAAGCAAGATGGTGTATCTGATAAGAGCTTTTTCTCCTTTGAGAGCACTTGAGGAGTACACCTGTGCGGCCAGACACACACACTCACACACACACTTTAATATGGACCTGAAGATACACGGACATGTTTGCGGTGGATGTACCTCACATAATGCAGGTGCACCCGGGGAGAATGGGGGCGTTTCCCCCAAACAAGACATCAACAACCCGGAGTTGTTGCACTATAGGGGCCACCTGTGGCCCTTGACTTGCCGTATTTTACCTCAGACTACACATACCTGCAGCGCTGATGGAAGAATGGTGGAGCTCACAGGTGTAGACATTTATTTAGGGTGGATGTGGCAAGCGTATTGTACTGAGAATTTTTTTTTTTTTGGCTGGGTTTTTCACAGGTTAACCAGAAACCATTGGCTCATTATTGTTTCTGGTAAACCTGTTAAAAGCCCAGCCGAAAAAAAAATAAAATAAAAAAAATAAAATAAAATAAAATAAAAATCTTAGTATAATATGCTTGCCACATCCACCCCAAATAAATGTCTGCATATTAATTTAATATTTAAATTAATATTTAAATTGAATTAAACAGTTTTTTTTCACAAGAATTGTGATTGTCTCTTTTATGTGATCAGATTTTAGTAGTGTATATTTATATATGTATGTATATGTACACACACACACACACACACACACTTGTTCTGCTATCCTTGTGGGGACTCTCATAGGCATAATGTTGTTCTGCTGTACAGACCGTATTTTCTATCGTCCTACACCAACCCTCTGCCCTAAACCTACCCCTTACAGGAAATTTTCTGTTTTCCCATTTCAAAAAACTTCATTCTGTGTGATTTATAAGCTTGTTTACCCGTAGGGACCTCAATTTAGGTCCCCACCGTGACACAAGTCCCCATGAGGCTGTGTGTATTCAGGTTTAAGTCCCCACCAGGATAGAAAAAACAAGTACACACACACACACACACACACACACACACACTACCATTCAAAAGTTTGATGACAGTATGGTTTTTAAAAATGTTTTAATATCTCTCTTGCTCACAAAAAAATGACTTGTTTCTATATATTAATCTATTTTAAAATGTAATTTATTCCCGTGATGCACAGCTGAATTTTCAGCATCATTACTCCAGTCTTCAATGTCACATGATCCTTCAGAAATCATTCTGATATACTGATTTGGTGATCAAGAAACATTTATTATTATAATCACTGCTGAAAACAGTTTTGCTGCTTCATATTTTTGTGGAAATTGTGATGCATTTTTTTATGGATTCTTCAATGAATAGAATGTTCAAAAGATTAGCAGTTATTTGAAATAAAATAGATTTTTTTTGTAACAATTAAATAGTCTTTCTTGCTCTTTTATGACCAATTAATCTAGTCTTTCAATTTCTAAATAAAAATATAAATTTTGGTCACACTTTAGTTTGGGGGCCAGTTCTCACTATTAACTATTAACTATGACTTCTGCCTCAGTAAACTCCTAATTTGCTGCTTACTAATAGTTAGTAAAGTAGTTATTACATTTAGGTATGGAGTAGGAAAAAGGCATCAATATGTGCTTTACACTTTATAAGTACTAATAAACAGCAAACATGCTAGTAATATGCATGCTAATAAGCAACTATATATATATATATATATATATATATACTTGACACAAGCTGATACAAGGATTCTGAGGTTTGTAACCTTCATTTGGTTAAAGAAAATCATTTGTCTTCCTCAGAAAACCCCTAACACACATACAAACAAATTCATAGTAATAGTAATTAAAGGCAGGTTGTTATTCCCCACTTTTCCACACGTTGTGTGAAAGCGCTCCTCTTAATCTTCTGTCCCCTGCAGGCTCCTGGCCTCGCTCTGCTCCGCTGTTTCAGATGCTTCTGGAGCTGATGTACCAGACACACACACACACAAAGCACACAGGTGGCTGGCCCGCTTCCAGAGCACCGATATGGAAGCTACCTCTGAATGAGTCACTCGTACACACACACACACACACATAAAGGGAGATAATTCCCCTCGCCCACATGAAAGGAGCAGGCAGTGGGCCGCTTGCCAGGTCTCGGCTACCTGGAGACAAAGGAGCAGCACCTCCGGGTGGGTGTAGCTGCTCATCTGGGAGCAAGCATGCTGACGGATGGTATCTACGGCGTGTGCATGTGTGGCCGTGCATGCGTGCGTGCGTGAGTGTACAGACATGTGCATGATACGGGGTGTGCTGCCTGTAAGCTGTCTGTGTGTGTGTGTTCCCAGAGCGCTGTTCAATCACAACCTGCAATTAATCTGGCCAACATTCAGCCTTCCCTGTGGGCGAGACCCCGCTCCCCTCGGCCTGCCACTGATCCCTGCGGTAGGGGGTGATGGTGGAGGTGTTCGGTGGGAGGGTGGGTCTGCCAGACTGTGCCAGTGAAGTTGCTAGTTATGTGGGACTGAGGATAGTGGGCAAGTAGGGTGAGAAATCTCTAGTGTCTGAATTACTAATATGCTGATAAGTCTTTGTTGTAGTTGATCCAGTAGGGCAAAAGCTGTTCCTCGTTTTCTTATTTAATTTGTCTGTTTACTTATTTATATAGTTAATTTGTTTGCTTGCTCATTTATTTATTAATAATTATTATTATTATAGTTTGTTTACAAAACTTGACAACATATTCCTTCTGATCCTGATAACAAACAAAATATTGCTTTTATTTCTTTAATTTGTGGTTATAGCTTTCTTTCTTTCTTTCTTTCTCATTTATTTTGTTTGCTTGCTCATTTATATAGTTAGTTTGTTTGCTTATTTATTTAGATTCATAAATGTTTTTGTTAATATCATTTTTAGTTATTTTTACCTCCCCACAGATTACTTTTGGCCTTGAAAATGTCTAAAATATTGCTTACAGCTTCACTTTTGGTGGTTAGATAGTTCATTTACAGTGCTGGGGAAAGTTACTTTTAAAAGTAATGCATTACAATATTGCGTCACTCCCTAAAAAAGTAACTAATTACGTTACCTAGTTACTTTTTATGGAAAGTAATGCGCTACTGTAAGGTCTGTTTTGGGTTTTGTTTCAGGTTCTTGTTTTCATGTCTTTTATTTTGAAGGTTAGTTATGGTTCCTGTTTGTGTCATGCTTCCCTTGCCCTCATGTCTCTTTGCTGTTGGTTCCCTTGTTCAATGTGTCATGTTCTGATTGGTTGTCATGGTCATGTGTCCTGTTTCCCATTGGTTGTTTCATGTCATGTGACCTGCTTAGTTTACTATAAGTTTGCTAGTTATTGCCTTGTTGCCTTGTCGTGTATTAACGTTGTAACCTGCTGTCGGTGAGTCTAGTCTGTTCATGCCACGTCTGTTCATGCCATGCCACGCCTGTTTCATGTTAAGTCAAGTCTGTTTCAAGTCAAGTCTGTTTGGATTATGTTTGGATTTTGGATTTCACGTTGTAAATAAACTGCACTTGGGTTCATCACTACGCTCGCCTTCAGTGGACTCCTCGTTACAGAATACACGACCAAGAAATGAACCCAGCAGTTCGCCTCCTCTGCCTTCGACAAGGTAACCGGGCCATTGAGGACTATGTTGAGGACTTTTGTGGACTCTGCCATTTAGTGGATTTTAATGACGTTTCATTGAAGGACATTTTTAGAGTGGGTTTAAATGAACCCATTCGTTCACGGCTACCTGGAGGGAAAATAAACTGGTCTCTGGAACAATACATTGATCATGCTCTGCTGTTGTGCGGCTCATCATATACTGTGGGTTTTGCGGATGGGGAGCCCCACAATTTTACGTGCCGTCCACACCAGAGCATTTTCATGTCCACGACAACCATGTCAAGGAGTTCACGTCACGCCTGCCACACCAGAGCCTGCTAACGTCATGTCTGCCACGCCAAGGCCCGCTAATGTCATGTCTGCCACGCCAAGGCCCGCTAATGTCATGTCTGCCACGCCAAGGTCTGCTCACGTCATGTCTGCCACGCCAAGGCCTGCTCACGTCACGTCTGTCACGCCACAGCCTGCTAACGTCATGTCTGCCACGCCAAGGTCTGCTCACGTCATGTCTGCCACGCCAAGGTCTGCTCACGTCAAGCCTGCTGTTCCAGGACCTGCTCAAATCACGCCAGGGCCTGCTCATGTCATGCTAGCTACTGAAGAGCTCCATCGCAAGATGGCCGCCACTCAAGAGTCTCTTGGGAAAATGGCCGCCATTCTAGAGTCTCATCACATCTCAGCTGACTTTCCTGAGTCTGCTCACGTCACACCTGCCACGCCCGAGTCTGCTCACGTCACGCCTGCCACGCCCGAGTCTGCTCACGTCATGCCTGCCACGCCCAAGTCTGCTCACGTCACGCCTGCCACGCCCGAGTCTGCTCACGTCACGCCGGCCAAGCCAGAGTCTGCTCACGTCACGCCGGCCAAGCCAGAGTCTACGGGGCCTGCTCACGTCACGCCTGTCAAGCCAGAGTCTACGGGGCCTGCTCACGTCACGCCTGTCAAGCCAGAGTCTACGGGGCCTGCTCACGCCACGCCTGAGTCCCCGGCCAAGATGGCCGCCACGCCTGAGTCCCCGGCCAAGATGGCCGCCACGTCAGAGCCTTGTCACGTCACGGCTGTCACCAAAAATTCCCCTAAGGATTTTTTGGGGGGGGGCTATAGTACCCAAGCTCCTGCGGATGCGGAGCTTGGGCCAGGACTGATTGCCAGTGTGATGGACCCACCACTGATGTCGGTGCGAGCAGCTGGCATCCCCAGGGCCTCAGCACTGGCTGTCACAGAGACTGTTCCCCTGACCTCAGTGCTTCCTGTTATGGCGGTCGCCATTTTGTGCGTGTGGGCTGCACACTGCACTCCTGAGGCCTCTTCTGTCCACGAGTCTGCTCCAGAGACCTCTCATGTCCGTGAATCTGCTCCAGTGCCTCCAGAGGTGGTGGCTTCCGCTGCAGAACATCCAGAGGAGGCGGCATCCACTGCAGAACCACCAGAGGTGGCGGCTTCCGCTGCAGAACCTCCCGAGGTGGTGGCGCCCACTTATGAACTCATGGTCTGTCTTGTCACGGCCACAGAGGCCGTCCATGAACTCACGGTCTGTCCTGTCACAGCCACAGAGGCTGTCCATGAACTCACAGTCTGTCCTGTCACAGCCACAGAGGCTGGCCATGAACTCACAGTCTGTCCTGTCACAGCCACGGAGGCCGTTCCTGAACTCACGGTCTGCCCTGTCACGGCCACGGAGGCCGTTCCTGAACTCACGGTCTGCCCTGTCACGGCCACTGAGGCCGTCCCTGAACTCACGGTCTGTCCTGTCACGGCCACGGAGGCCGTTCCTGAACTCACGGTCTGTACTGCCATGGCCACCGAGGCCCCTGCTCCGCCATGGCCCCCTGCTTTGCCTGCTCCGCCATGGCTCCCTGCCCTGCCTGCTCCGCCATGGCTCCCTGCCCTGCCTGCTCCGCCATGGCTCCCTGCCCTTCCTGCTCCGCCATGGCTCCCTGCTCTGCCTGCTCCGCCATTGCTCCATGCTCCTAGTCCTGTTCCCCTTCACGGGCCTGGCCCTCCATCCCTCCCCCCATTCTGCCTCTGCTCCACCTCCCTCCTGGACATTTTGGGGTCTGTTTTGGTTTTTGTTTCAGGCTTCTGGAGCCGCCTTTTTTGAGGGGGGAATATGTAAGGTCTGTTTTGGGTTTTGGTTCATGTTCTTGTTTTCATGTCTTTTATTTTGAAGTTTAGTTATGGTTCCTGTTTGTGTCATGCTTCCCTTGCCCTCATGTCTCCTTGCTATTGGTTCCGTTGTTCAATGTGTCATGTTCTGATTGGTTGTATTAGTCATGTGTCTTTTTTCCTCATTGGTTGGTTCTTGTCATGTGACCCTTAGTGTTTGCTATAAGTAGCCATGTCTTTGCTATTGACCCTTGTCGTGTATTGATGTTGTAACCTGCTGTCGGTGAGTTTAGTCTGTTCATGACATGCCAAGTCTGTCTCTGGTCAAGTCTGTTTCATGTCAAGTCAAGTCTTCATCTGTTTGGATTATGTTTGGATTTTGGATTTCACGTTGTAAATAAACTGCACTTGGGTTCATCACTACGCTCGCCTTCAGTGGACTCCTCGTTACAGCTACGTTACTTTTGAGTTACTTTTTAAATCTAGGCAGGGCTTGCTTGTTTGTTTTTAATGCAAAAAAGTTCTTCTTTTACAAATGTAATAGCCCTTTCACAACAAAAGTGAAATGAATACGCCTCAGGCTGAAGGAAATGTACATTCATGTCTGTACAGAAGAGGGTGCAGCTCAAACAAATTGCATGAAAAATATGATGCAGGAGAAGAAAGTTCAACACTATTCAACAATAACAAAAATTAAACAAATGTGTCGTTTTTGCTTATTAGTATGGTTGAATTGGATCATCGAAGGTCAAGAACTAAGACATTGGTTAATAAAATGGGATTAAATACATAAATTATATTTATCATATTTAACTAATATGTCGTATTTAAAGCTGCAGTCCGTAAGTTTTGCCTCTTTGTCGCCATCTCTGTTTGAAAACCTGGAATTGCAGCTTTTTGCAGAATTATCTTCCTTGCGTGGGGTTGTGTTCCGGCACGGCTCCAGCACGGATGAATCTAATGTTTTTAGTTGAATGTGTGGCTGTCAGTCACTGCACTGGTGTGGATATTTACTGTACTTCGCAATCACAGATTCTAGCCTACGTCTTGGAATATATGTGTTACGAACGAGACTCCGGTGCTACCCTCCTCTCGCCACCAGAGGGAACTATCACCCGAATTCTGATCCCATCTATCCGGACTCAGTTTCCCATGATCCCACATACCTGGACTAATTACTCCACCACACCTGTTCCACATTTACACACACATATAAGCAGCTCCCACACTCAGATCCACGCGAAGTCTTGATTTGCCCTGGCTATCATTACCGAGCGTTCTTTACCCGTGTTTGTTTTCCTGGTTTTGACTCTGTTGCCCATTGACCTTGTGATTGCTTTCTGCCTGCCTCGATTTGGATCTTGTATCATTGACTTTGAACTTCTGCTGCCTGCCCTGACCCTGGTTTGCCTCACGACTTTGTCTCTGCCTAGCCTCCTCCAGAACTGTTTGCTGATATTTGACCTTATCTGCTGTTTTCTCAATAAAACTGCATATGGATCCCACTCCGCCTGTCGTCTCGTTACAGAAGACTTCGCCACCAACCGATCCAGCAGCGATTATGCAACTATCAACCGAGCTCTCGACTCAAGCGTCTCAACTCGCTATGCACCAGCATCAACTCAGCCGTCTTACCACGCTCACTGAGGAGCTCGTTGGCGCGGTACAGGGACTTCGTCTCTCCCAGCACGAAGCAGCCGCTCAGCCACCACCAGCGGTTTCCACGAGTCCACCACCCGCTCCATCCGTTAACCCCCGCCTTGCTCTCCCTGAGAAATTTAGCGGCGAACCATCCAAATGCAAGGGATTTCTGATGCAATGCACTCTGTTCGTTGAACAGCAACCGACACTGTATCCTACTGATTCCAGCCGCGTCGCATTCGTTTGCTCGCTACTTTCCGGAAAGGCGTTGGACTGGGTTACGGCACTCTGGAGGGAAGATGGATCAGCTTTCCCCACCTTCAACTCCTTCCTCCGAGACTTCAGGGAGGTGTTCGAACACTCCGCTGAGGGTAAGAGTGCAGGAGAACAACTCTTAACTCTCTGTCAGGGCAGGAGATCAGCCGCGGAGTACGCCCTATCATTCCGAACATTAGCAGCTCAAACGATGTGGGTGGAGGATACCCTCAAACTCCTTTTCAGGAAGGGATTGAATGCTGAACTACAATCTGAGCTGGCGTGCCGCGACGAGGGGAGAAATTTGAGAGAATTCATGGACCTCGCTATCCACGTTGATAATCTTATCCGATCACGCCGCCCAACGCGCTCCACTCCTCGCGTCACTCCTGAACTCAGCCCAGCAGACGAACCCATGCAACTGGGGTTTACTCATCTGACTCCTCAAGAGAGAGAACGCCGCATGCAGAACCAGCTATGCCTTTACTGCGGTCAGGCCGGCCATGTTAAGGCCACATGCCCAGTTCGCCCAGCTACCAACCCAAGATCGGTGAGTACGAATGTAAATACTAGCTCCCTTACCTCTAGTCTCAAATTGCCAGTCACTTTAACCACTCAGACTACAGTAATTCAAACGACGGCACTTTTAGACTCAGGGGCGGCTGGGAATTTCGTATCTGCTGACTTTGTTCAACAACACCACTTGAAACTAACCCATTGTCACTCCTCCTTGGCAGTGGAGGCGCTAGATGGCCGTCCCCTCGGGGAAGGAAGGATTTGCCGCCTCACCGAAGAAATCAAAATGCAACTCGGGACTCTGCACACGGAGACCATTCAGTTCTATGTCATCCAGTCACCCAACCATCCTCTTATTCTTGGCCTTCCCTGGCTACGTACCCACAACCCGCAAATCTCCTGGAGAGAGGGGCAGATCCTGGAATGGGGGCCAACATGCCAGGAGCGCTGTCTGCAGAAAGTGTTCAAACCTTCCACATCACCAGAATCGAACACGGAGATCCCAGACTTACCGCCCGAGTACACAGACCTTGCGGAGGCATTCAGCAAGAGGAGAGCCACACAACTCCCCAATCACCGATCTGTAGACTGTGCCATTGATCTCATTCCTGGTACCACTCCACCCAGGTGTAGGATTTTTCCGCTCTCTCAGCCAGAGACCATAGCCATGAAGCAGTATATTGAAGAGGAATTGGCCAAGGGATTCATTAGACCCTCGACATCACCTGCTTCGGCGGGTTTCTTCTTTGTGAAAAAAAAAATGGAGGTTTGCGGCCATGCATCGACTACAGAGGTCTCAACGACAACACCATCAAGTTTCGTTACCCATTGCCACTAGTTCCTGCTGCCCTCGAACAACTGCGCCAAGCTAAGTTCTACACCAAGTTAGACCTCCGCAACGCTTACAATCTCATCCGTATCAGAAAGGGAGATGAATGGAAGACGGCATTTTCCACCACTAGTGGGCACTATGAATATCGGGTTATGCCGTTCGGCCTTGCAAACAGTCCTTCAGTCTTCCAATCATTCATGAATGACATCTTTCGGGACATGCTCGACAAGTGGGTGATCATCTACATCGACGACATCCTGATCTATTCCAACACCATCAAGGAACACGTCCAACACGTTCGGGCAGTTCTTAAACGTCTGATGCAACACCAACTCTACGCCAAGCTGGAGAAATGCGAATTTCATCAGACGAGCACATCATTCCTGGGCTACATAATCAGTCGAGATGGGGTGGCAATGGATGAGAGAAAGGTGAAAGCAGTGCTGGATTGGCCACAACCTAAGACTGTAAAGGAGATGCAACGCTTCTTGGGTTTTGCCAACTTTTACCACCGTTTCATTAGGAGTTTCAGCACCATCGCAGCACCACTAACCACCATGACCAAACGTAACACCACCAAATTACAATGGTCTCAAGAAGCGCTCTGTGCCTTCCAGGAACTTAAGACCCGCTTCACATCTGCTCCCATACTGAAACATCCCGACCCCGATCGCTCCTTCATCGTCGAGGTCGACGCTTCTAGCACTGGAGTAGGGGCAATCCTCTCGCAACATCATGGTGAGCCTTCCAAAATGTTTCCCTGTGCTTTCTTTTCCCGCAAGTTATCTGAGGCTGAAAGAAACTATGATGTGGGCAATCGTGAACTCTTGGCTATGAAGCTCGCTCTGGAAGAATGGCGTCACTGGTTGGAGGGCGCCACTCACCCATTTGTGGTACTAACAGACCACAAGAACCTCGAGTATCTCCGTTCTGCCAAACGACTCAACCCACGGCAAGCCAGGTGGGCCTTGTTCTTCACAAGATTTCAATTCACTGTCACTTACAGGCCGGGTACCAAGAACACAAAGGCTGACGCTCTCTCACGTCAAACGGAAGGTAGCATCCAACCTATTACCGGCGAAAACATT
>JAFVLL020021225.1:0-23219 GCA_021397915.2 Tor tambroides
CATTCTGGGTGCACCAATCAAAACTCATCCATGGCTCCCAGAATGCATTGCAACATGAATAAATTATGCACCTGAATTGTCTTAGTATTTTCTTTTATTCTTACTATTTGCTTTAATTTTTGCTATTTGTGTTGTGACTTTTTAGTGGCTTGTTTTGTGATATTCAAAGATCTGTTTATCTGAATATTTTGTTGATCGTCACCATTGTTGAGATTCATATGCCTATTCTTCATGTCTATGTGTGCCATAAATTATTTTTTTTGTGCACAAAATAAATTTGTTCACATGCTTAAAAACACAATCTGTAGAAACAATTAGTGAATCAAGCCATTATATGATGGTTTTGTCAGTATCAAGCAGGCATCATCACCTTTTCTCCTAGCTTTCTAAACACAGAATTGTAACAGATGTAAAAAGTCAATGACCTAGTGACCAGCTAAAGCAAACACTATTCACCAAAATGGTAACCTTCAAATGGAATTCACTAAACCTATGAAAATAAACATCTTATGAAAATATAATATTCTGTATAAAGTCAAACTGGGGTGCGTTTCCCAAAATCACCATTAACCAACTATGGTCGCAAGTCCCGTTGAACTCTGTTGGTAACGACAGAACTTGTGACCATAGTTGGTTAATGGTGATTTTGGCGCCCCTTGTTAGTATTGTGTGAAGCCCCTTGTTAGTATTGTGTAGTGATGCTGTTTGTGGAGTTGTTTAATCCACCTCTGCTGAGATCTTGAGAGATTTAATGTCTTTTATTTCAGTTGATTTCATCTAAGGCTGTGACTGGAAGTCAGTTGTAGTAATTATAAATAATTTGTAACATTATTTCTTAAATGGGAATCTTTGTTTTGATTAAATCTATATCTTTTTGTTTAGACAAAAACTAGAATTTAAATTAATTGACTTTCTTCAACAATAAAAATATACTTTGTACCAGGTTTTATAAAATAGTTTTCATAGACATAGAAAATATTGTTTAGTGCAAGTTATTTATTTTTCATTGGCTCAAGTTATAAAATATAGATGTGAACCATTACCCTAAATGTTTTTAATTGGATGAATGAAAACATTTTTTCAGTGTGTGATTAAACACATCAGTATATTCCTGCATTTCAGTCAGTTCAGACCACACATTTATGTGAAAGCCATTATTCCAAACCAAGGCTTTATACCGCATAACATTTCAGACCGCCTTGCCGGTGTCTTTGCATTAATTTGATGTGACTGTAGATTTGTTTTTCTGACATCTGAGTGTTTCCACGTACCAGTGGTGGTTGCGGCAGCAGACTCCTGTGAAAATGTTATGAAACTGACCCAATTTCCCTGCGTTCTGCTCGCTGCGGGCTTGCTGTGCCTGCTTTGTACTCCTCATGTTAGCCTGAATAATTGATTCAAGCCCGTTTGCTAGTAATATTTACTGCACAAATGGCTGCTACACTCATAGTGTTAGGAACATACATATATAATAACAATGGTCTACAGTTCAAATGCATTTTTGCTTTTTTATTATTGTGCAAGAGTTCAATATCTGGTCTTGATTTAAATAATAAATAACTTTGGTAATACCTCAGTGAGGTGTGTGAAATTGACATCACAATACTGCCTCACCCACATGCCAGTTTTCACTTTTCTGATTCACATTATCACCGCACACACATTAAAATACCACTTCTACCACTAGCACTGCATCAGATCTTAGGGTGTGTTCACAATTGTAACTTGTAACATCCAAAATGATACTATGTGTTGGGCTAAACGTGCTTCTACTTGTATGTCCACATATACAATGTTATTTTTGCCAGCTGAGAACTCATGAAGAGCTTAGAAAATGTGCACCGTTGCACACAAATGAAGATCTGCTGCAAGAAGACGCGGTTCCAACACCTGTACTCTGTAATGGACAACATCATGACTATGACAAGAGAAACCAGGTATATTTGATCATTCTCTACTTATTAGAGTCAAATCTCGTTACTTCACCCTAGTGAAAAATAAATATACTAAAATGTATTTGAAATACATTTATTTCATGCTAAGCATACTATACATTTACATATTTATGTACTTAATAAAAATACCCTACAGTTGTACTTTTGGTATATTAAACTGCTAAACTGAAACAACTAATTTTGTACTTAATGCACTTTAATTGTGCAGAAGTAGTGCTGAAGTCCAACTAAAGATATCCTGAAGTATATTTGATTGTGCTAAAGTGAAACTATTGCAAGTATACTTCAGGTACACTTTAAGTATCTTGCACTGAAAGACCGATATTATTCAAATATAATACAATCCTCATCAATAGTGACATTAAAACACATTTTAGGCCTAATATTAAGAAATGTGCATTGTGCAAAAGTAGTACTCCAAACAAAGTTTAATTATAATTTTTATATCAGTAAGTCTCAAACAATATGTCAATAAATGTCAATAGATTTGAACTATACTTAGCATGAAATAAATGTATTTTAAAATATATTATTTTTTTACTAGGGCACAACCTGTTTTTTTGGTAAAAATGAAATGGAAATAAAATTTATTAACTCATCCTTACTTACAAAGAAGATATTTTAAGAAATGAACACCATCATTCTTCAAAATATATTAATTTATATTCTTTCATATAGAGACATTATATCATGTCATTTTGATTATTTTTGTCACATTTTTTGTCTTGTTGAATAATTAGAGTTAGAAAAATGTCATATTTACAAAAAATAAAAAGGTTCTGAATGCTGTTTTATGTTACTTTAACACTGTATCCTAACCATATCTGCAGGATCTGGACCAATGAGACTTTGTTGTGGGAGGGGCAACCCAGCACAATGTTGTGGAAAGAAAAAAAAAAAAAATTGGAAGAAAATGGAAGTAGTTTTGCAACAAGACTTAGTAATGTATGTTTAGTAATTGTACGTGTACATTTTTTGGTAATCACCAATACTGTTAGTTTAGGGCAGCTCTGGCACAAACCTTACATTCGGTGCTGGTGGTCCAATAAATTTGTTAAACACTGTACATGGTCAAAAAAAAAAAAAAAAGAAACCACACAATGTAGTTTTTGAAGAAACTAAAGTAGCTGGAGTCAAACCTTAGAAACTGGGCGTTTGTGTATTGTGACAGTATGTACAGCTCTACTGATTAAAAGAAGTGGTAGGAAAAGGTGATCAAACTATGTGCCTGTAATGCTGAAGTTATGATCTCCATTAAGTCATGAAATTTTACAAATGAATTGTTACTTTTTTGTTAGCTGTATAAAATGCACCCTCCCCACAAATAGCGGAAATTCTGTTCAGATTCAGTAAAAAACTGTCTACACAATATTATTTTGAAACCCTTCATACCTTCAAACACACATACTGATGCACACACACATACTTTGACTTCCTAATCCTACTTTACCCACCAACCCATTCACCCACATGCACCCCAGTTGAGCGGCTGCTGAACGTGTTGCTCATTCTCCATTGTGTTTGACACTTCCATTGGGCTGCTGCGTCTCTCGCCTCGGCCCATGATGAAACATTCAGATCCGGCACCTGGCACTCGTTTCCCTGCCTGCCGCTCTGATAACGGCTTCCCTCTCTAATTAAGCTGCAGTAAAGCTCTTCTCCAGCTGCCTGCAGTGGAAACAGCTCGTCCAAAA
This sequence comes from Tor tambroides, assembly GCA_021397915.2. Taxonomy (NCBI): domain Eukaryota; kingdom Metazoa; phylum Chordata; class Actinopteri; order Cypriniformes; family Cyprinidae; genus Tor; species Tor tambroides. The sequence goes on from JAFVLL020021225.1 coordinate 3,650, forward strand.
AGTGCTGCGCCTGGCGCTTTCACAGCGCTCCTGAAATATTAAGATGCCAGTCGTCAAAGTGCCCAAACCCAGGTGAGCAGCTGCTTTATGCTTTTCAACACCTTCATATAAACTGAATGGCCATGGCTCGTGGCTTGGGGCGTGTGCCGTATATATATATAAACCTCAGGCAGACTGACAATGGATTTCTAGCAGTGGATGCTGAGGTGTGCCACATGGACATACCCTTCAGCATCTGTTTTTACGTCAACAACAGACGGTGTAAACTGAAAGAGAAGCACTTTAATGCTGTGTTATTACTATAATGGAGCATTGTTTAATATTAATCAAAAACAACAGTCATCAGTGTGGCTATAGAAAACAGCAATTTGCACTTATATTGCTAACTTAGGCTTAATTGAACTTAAAGGAACACTAACTCAAAAATTTTTATTCTGCCTTTATTTACTTAGCCTCATGCTGTTCCAAACCTGAGCAACTTTGTTGTTTCCTTGAAACATGAAAAGAGAAATTTTGAACATTTGTACTAATGGCTTATTTCTTTGCAAATGGACTGAATCTAGGCTGAGGCTTTCAAGCTTCAAGAAGCATGTAAAAGCACAATTAGTATCATGAAAATTGTCCATATGACTTGTGTAATATAATCACAAATCTTCTAAAGTCATGCTATAGCTCTCTGTGAGAAAGAGACCAAATTTTTATTCTGGATTCATAATCATCCCCTCCAGTGTGCTGTTAATCACTGCTATCTTCTGAATAAGAAAAAAGTCCTATAGGTTTAGAATGATGGTGAATAAATAATGACAATTTTCATTTTTGGGAGAACTTTTAAGCTTAAAAATATTCAAAATGTCTTTTATGTAATTAAATTAAAAGAGTCAAACTTTTTTTAGTATACATTGAATTCAAAGTACACCCCATTTTCTCGATTTCCAAGTATAATTCTTCAGGTAAAACATGCAAATCTGTAAAAAGGGATGTGTGGGTGGCCCTCCAGGAGCAGGATTGAACACCCCTGCTTTAGAAGAAATAATAACACAGATGAAACGATTGTTTACATATAGTAATACTATAGAGATACAAAGCTGTTCGATTATGAAGTAGAAATCATGAAGCATTCTTGGTACTTGGAGCACACATACACACACACACACACACAAATATTTATGGTTGCAGAATATCTGAAAGGAAATCCTGCTCATTTCAGTATCATAATCAACATTTCCACCAAGATAATGAGCTCATCGTTCATGTTTGTGTTGACAGGGGTCATTAAAAAACAGCTTTGCAGTGTCAGGAAGTCAAAACATTAGGTAAGTCATCTAGAGAGGAAAGAATGAGCATTATTAATCTTTCAGCACCTATGGAGATTCTGGAGCAGAGCGTTTGACAAAGACAGATACAGAAAGCGTTAGAGGTGGAGGGATTTTTTTTTTCCCCCCCAAATGCAGAGATTGAGGATTCTGCAGTAATGGACCCACAGCAGTTATGAGAAATGGAAGATTTTTATGAAAGACACATTAATGTGTTCCGGCTTATGACTAATTTCTTTTATGCACCTGAGTTAAAGGAACATTCTGGGTTCAAATACATGTCAAGCTTTTTTGACAATCTTGATTACCACAAAATATAAGTTTGACTTGTGCATCGTTTTACAGCAAGGCATTAACAAAGGAAGCAATGAGGTGATAATCTATAAAACCCACAAGTATCCACAACAATTGTGCAGCTTAATCAAGGATACAAATCTTTTCTTTTCTTTTTTTCATTTAAAGTCGGCATGTCAGCAGCATGTAAAAACACATGTAATGCCAGTGAAGCAAATAAACCTTGGCTTTCTTGTGCACTCAAAAGTATACAAGAAAGATACATGGCATAACTATTCAACACTCACAGAAATTATTAAACCAGATGGTTCTCCTTCATTGTAAGTCACTTATAATAGCAAAATAGCACACCTCTCCTCAGCAAGCCTCACGAGGCAATACATCATTTGATTTATATTTTCACACTGAGCAACAGAAATAGTAATGCTTGACTTACACCACTTACAATACAATTTCTCTACATATACCTAACAATGACTAATCTATCAGTGTTATTACTGAAAGTAGCCATAAATGCACTGCAGTTTCACACCAGAGCGCTCTAACATTGAACTACAGCCCATAGCAAACAACAGCAAAAACTTATTGTGTCTGTAGTAATGACTTCTCCGGTTCCTCATGGCTTGTAACAGAGACTGAATTTTACTTCCTCTGTCAGGGCTGCTAACCTTCTAATACAGTAACATAGCTACAGCCCAGCAGTTTGAGTAAATAACACAGTCCTTGTGTGTGTGGAGTTTGAGCAACTTTTAGTTTACAGAAGCAATGCACTGAGCTGTCTCACTGTTTTGATAGAGCTGTTGGGATACTTAATGATTATATGCATACTAATATAATGTAATGTACAACAGCTAGCATTTTTCCATACAAAATTTCACCAAAATGTAACTTTCTCCACCTCACCCAATTTCTCTTTTCAGGTGATATAACCATGGTGTTGGCGAGGAATATAATAAACACCAATAATCTACGGTCAGAGATTAAGGGGCAAAATACACCCCATGCAATCGATTTTGAGAGCAATTTTTTAAAACTTTGTAAGGGCATTTTTTTGCCTCCTTATCTTGAATTTGGGGGAATGTTTTGTTAATTTTGGTGGCATTTTTGCCCTAAGAACCTGTTAATTTCCTTTGTCTTGCCCCACTTTTCATAATCCATTTAAAGCCCAAGTCTTGTCCTACATTATATTCCTCTGAGCATTCCTCTTGAGTTTTACTCAGAAATGTCATATTTCATAAGTTAAACGAAAATGCCATTTTATGTTGTCTATTTTGTCATTTGTTCAATGTTATGTCCTCAAAATGTCTAGCTCAGATTACACTTTTTGCCTTCTCACTCATCTTTTATTAAACAGTGAGTGAAGTAATTTTCTCATTATTGCTCATTCAGAAGAAAATTTTAGTCGTCTTAATTTTAATCTTCTTCATAAGAACATTACTTTGATTCAGAACAGAAAACAAACAATGTTTCAATGTCTTTGCAAAGCTTGGAAAGCCATATTTTATTTTTGGAAAGCCAGATTCCATGATATTCTGCCATTCCACAGTTTCAGGATCAGATGGTATATCCACAGACCACCCAGTAACTGCATGGTGCACACAAAAATGTTAAGAGCTGCTGGATTCGCCAGTTACAAATGGTGCAACACAACTTCCAAGTATCCATTCATCTTTGATTTCTGTGATAGATATACAGTACTGCATATATACAGCATATTAGAGTTCATATGACCGGGAGCGTAGCCATCATTTCAAAAGTGAGGGGGACAGAAATTTAATAATACCTTTTTGTTTTTGACAAGTTTTATTTTTCTCTTATTTCTTACTTTTACTTGGCTAAGAAATCAAATACACTGCTGGACAATAACCGATAATTTGTATTCTCTAATATTTTTTCTTATATTTTCCAAAATTAAATTTTTATGATCTGTTAATATGGATGGTTTCAACGGCAACAACATAAACAAACATTACTGCGCATGCACGCTTTTGTGGCCCTAACCTAACTTCCGGTAGACTTCCAAATAGAATCAATAACAACAGCCAAGTCCCTCTAGAGTAGATTATTTTTTGATAACAAGCAAAATATGTTTGCTGCGTAAATCAGACGGGTTTACTGAAAACGCAGATTCATTCTCTGCCAGCAGGAGGTGCTTTAAAGCAGGAGAAATAGCAGTTTCTCCGGTAATGGCTGTACACAAAGCAGCGCTGAGCTTACAAATGCTGCTTTATCAGGCATATAACATGCAAGATGAAATGTAAATTTTCTAAAGACAGTCTTCCTTCAGATATACAGTGATATAAAAACACCCGCGCCTCGTTTTGATTTTTAAACGTGCAGTACGTGCTCATGTTTATTCAACGAAGCCTTTTGGAAAATCAGTCAGTTTTGATATCGTGGCGGGCCGCCCCAAATAAATAAATGTATGGGAAACACATCCCACAGCACAACAACTTGAGCCCAACTTCATTACTCATCACTTTACCTTTAACTGCGTTTGTAGCCGGCGCACTAGCCAAACCGATAAACAAACACAGACTTAGGGCCAGGCACGTGAGCCCGATGAAACCATCTATACAATAAACACATTTTTCCCATTATTATCACAGAATAAGGCAGAATAGTTTCTATACTGTAATAAATGCTATTTCAATTAGCACTGCATTATATCTATTTTTTATTAATGGAGATGACTTGAAAAACACACATAAACCATATATTGCTTTGTCCATATTAGAGATTTCCTGGCATGTCATAAGTTATTACTTCTATGAGTCCGTCTTGGACTTTCTGCACTAGAGCGCCCTCCGGCTTCGAGTATGAATGAAGCATACACTGCATGAGACTGTTTAGCGTTCTGTGATGTTCAAATTGCCTCATTCTGGATTTGAATAAAATTCATGCACAGACTATCCTGTCTCTTTGAATTTAAATCTGTATTTATTCACACCGGCCCTTGAAAACCTCTATGTGAACACACTTGCCCAACAAAAGTACAGGGGACGAATGCACATTTTATTAAAAGTGGTGGGGACACATCCCCCATGAATTCTAAGCCCCATGCATATGACTAATACCCCAGACTACTTTTTAGGTGGACTAAGGTACACCTTTTCTGAAACTCTATTCACCATAACCCAAACATAGGAGCTGGTAAAATACCTCTCCACACATGCTGAGAAAGATCGCTTCCATATGTGCAGCACTCAGATCGAAGCCTGTCCTCCTGTCCAGCCCTGAGCCAATCAGAGGCCAGAACTGTAAAAAGTGCTTCCTGCTGTTCACCTGCATCCTGCTGGACATGCAAAGAAGACACAGCCAGCCGGAGGAATCCTTGAGAGGGTCTGGTTTGGACAGGAAGACAGGTGTGGGGTGGTGTGGGAGGGTTTCAGTGTCAAGCTGATACCTTCTATTCTTCTTTTTCTATAAATACACCTCTCATCCCATCCGCACTCTCACCTTTATAAAATACAGGATAATGACAGTGTGGTAAGGAATGAAATGTCTACCAGGCAGACAGACACATTCTACATTGCCCAAACACACAGTAATATGTTGAACTTTTAATTCACATTGTTAGTCTTTGTGTCATTTCAGTGCTTTATGGCCTCTAATATGTGGAGAAAGCTATCGCAAATGACAGGTGACTAATTATGGTAACACTTTATTATAAGGTGTCTTGTTACACGTTACATATACTTACTATTACAATAGCAATACATTATGCATAATTACATGCAAGTAACCATAAGCCCAACCCTAATCCTAACCGTAACCATATAGTAAGTATATGTAGTTAATTAATATTACTCAGTACTTAAATGTATAATTAACACTGTAACAAGGGCACCTTAAAATAAAGTGTAACCCTAATTATTCGGGCATCGCATGTTGATGCCAACAATGATTGGCTGATAGAACCACAAAAACACACCCTTTCCCGAACCAGATACTAATGATTATTCAAGCTGCGACGTGAAATACATGAAAACAGGGAAAAATATAAGTGCATGCTTTTAAGCACCCTCCAAAAAGAAATCAGGCACTGGTAAAAGATTTATAATGTAATTAAAACATTGGAGTTTTACTTGTTGCTTGCAAATGGTTTTATTTAGTCAGGATATACAGCTACTTCTGAATGTCCATCAATGGAGAAAGATGCTTTCTTCCCTACATAATGGTGCACTTACTGTATCTAACAGCACTCTAAACCCTAAAGTACACACTGTTTTTTATGCAAATACTATGTTATACAGATGCATGTAACAGAAATTTCGTCATCAGAATAGTGCATGCAATTTTTCTAACCACACATCAGCTCGCACATGGGCTTTGAGGGTTTTTCTTTCACTAGTTAGTTTGTCCTCTAGGTGGCAACCAGGGCCAGAGTGGGACTCATTTTCAGCCCTGGAGTTTCATGCGTTAGACCGGCCCACTTTGTTTTTTTTTGTTGTTGTTTGTTTGTTTATTTGTTTGTTTGTTTTTGTACTGGCCTTTTCAGTGCTGCCTTTGCGCTTTCTATTATCCATTTTTTTTATCTATTATTTTTTGCTCGCATATCTCCAACAATTTTTTTTTTTTTTTTTTAGTAAGGTCAGAAAAACCTGTCAGGGGAGTCAAAAGATAATCATGTCATCATTAGGGTTGCCAATTAACTTCAGAAATGGAAACCAAGGGACAATTGTGATTCTTTATCTTATTCTTTAAGAAAATAGTGTTTATTCTTGTATTCACGTTTAAAAATCACTCAATGGCCTAGGACCTAAATACATTGCAGATATGCTCACTGAATATAAACTTAACAGACCACTCAGATCATTAGGATTGAGTCAGTTAGAAATACCAAGGGTTCACACAAAACAAGGAGTCCGCTTTTAGCTATTATGCCGCCCGCAGTTGGAACCAGCTTCCAGAAGAGATCAGATGTGCTAAAACATTAATCACATTTAAATCCAGACTCAAAACTCATCTGTTTAGCTGTGCATTTATTGAATGAGCACTGTGCTACATCTGAACTGATTGCACTGTATTTTATGTATAATTTTCTATTCTTAACTGTTTTAAATTCATTTTAAATCAATTTTTATATTATTTTAAAAGTTTAAACAGAAGGCTAAAGAAAGTCCTGTGATAGTAAAGAGAAAGTGGGCAAAGAAAGACAAGTGTGTTGGTTAATCAGTTGAAAGTAGGTTTGGTTTATGATGGTCAAAGTAGGGGGTGAAGTAGTGAAATAGTTAGGTGTTTTGGAAGGTTTTTTCACTTAGTGCGGAAGAGTTTGAACAAAGCTTGAGAATGTTTGTTTTTAAATTCCTTGTTTTTATTGTTATGATGATTATTATTATTATTTTAATTCCTTGTTTTTATTGTTGTGATTATTATTATTATTTTTAAATGACTATTTTACTTCTTTATATGTAAAGCACTTTGAATTACCACTGTGTATGAAATGTGCGATATGAACTTGCCTATTCTTGTAGAAAATAAGTGTTTACTCTTTAAGAAAATAAGGGACAAAATAAGGGATGTTCCAAATATGCGTGCTGTACCATAATGTAGGCTGTCTGCCTGCAGTTGAAAAGTTCTCAGAAATAATCACAATTGTTTTGCTTAACCTATTTATGTACAATTATTCTAAAAAGAATTTTAATGTCATACAAAAAATGTCATCGGCCTGAGTAAATTGTACCATTATAGAATTGCGACTTCACTAGTGTCGTAATTTAGGAGGTGAAAATACCGTGAAATTACAAATGGCATGAAATTTGAAAGCGTAACAACTGAAGGTCTATACGAAACAGCATTTTTTAAAACAATGGCACTTAAGTTTTGAACTAAAATATTATTGCAACCATGCAGCCTTTGAATGAATGAAAATGCATATTTTTCAATTAAAGAAAACTTAAGAGAGTGTGGGCTGCTTCTGGTGCTTGGATTTGTACTTCAATAATGAGGTCCAAGTTTAAGAATAGCCTATGCTAGAAGTTATTCTTTTTTTAATGTATTTTTTTCTCTCTCTATTTAACAGCATTAACTTACAATGAAAGACGTCTTCCCTCAGGTAGATTAAATGTTTTCCTGCCGTGCTGGATGTTGGGCTCATGATTAAGGAGTTGTTGGCATTCACCCAAATTGATTTAGTAAAATCAAAACGCGGACGGTGCAGGGTGCAGTTAGCGCAAGTCCCGCTCGCTGTGAAGCAGGAGCAGCCGGTAGAGGATTCCTCTTGGTCTTAAAGCCTTCCACAGACGGCTACGTTCACAAATAAAACGATGATTTGCGCAAAAAGAATGATTAGTTATCAATTGAGAATTTGTTACTGATATTTTCTGGTGAAAATAATAATATATGCTGCGAGAAAATAATAAATAAAAAGAGTGGGGCTGCTATGAGTGCAGTCTAGTAACAGCATAGTTCAACCCAGTGACAACACCGGCCTTCGCGGCCAAAAAAACAGACCGGCCCACCGGGAAACCTCCCGATTAGCCAATCCGGGCCTGGTGGCAACGCTGCAAAGACCTGTTGTAAAATCAATGAGATGGAACAACAACAACAAACTACTGGAGACATCAACAACAACAGACATGAGTTTACAAGTGTTGGTGTGAGGAGATTAAGAGAAACACTCAACTATATTTTAAACAAGTACAAACATGTTTTGTTAACACGTTTAGTATACAGACCAATTCTCATTATTAACTAGTTGCTTATTAGCATCCCTATTAATAACATATTGTTTATTAGTACTTATAAAGCACATATTCTGCATGACCATATTCTACATCCCTAATCCTAATTTAACAACTACCTTACTAACTATTAATAAACAGCAAATTAAGAGTTTATTGAGGCAAAAGTCGTAGTTAATCGTTTGTTAATAGCAAGAATTGGACCTTAAAATAAAGTGTGACCCACATTTTTTAAGGTAACAACATCTAGAAAGAAATAGCAACAACAACTTTCATGTTGTTTGTGTCAAAACTGAAGCATACCTTGAGCTTAAAGCTTACAAAAAACTTTCTGAACTTTTACAATTAAAAAACAACAACTTTATTTACCAGTATTTTTATAGCGATTTTAGAGGTTTTGTGAGGTGTATCTTGCTTCTGGGTACAAATTTGTCCTTAAAATATAGTTAAGTAGGCAAACACACATATAGAGACACAGTCATTTATCAGTTATCATTACTAGCACAGCATTTGTCTTTGCACTGAGCTTCTGAGTCCTTCAATGGCAAAAGTAAAACCATTCATTACTTGTCCCATACATGATTTACTGCCTGCCTCAGTGGACACAGATAATGCCATCAAAATCTCCAGTGATCTTACATCCCTAATTTACACAGACCTTGACGATGGTGGAAGGAAAAAATGAGAAAAAAAAATCAGACGTAAAATGAAAAATATAAAATGTATCAATTACAAAGCAGTAATTGATTACCAAGAGCAGTGCCACCCCCCACTATTGATCTAATCTGACATCTCGACTCATTCGTCTCTCTGGAGCGTGTTTGTGTGCAAACTCCTCATGCTAATGGTCATTTAAATGGAACACAAATCATTAGCAAAGACAAACGGCGCAACTGAACACTAAAGCATTGGAGCCCCTGAGGAGCGGCCGTTTCAGAGTGAGGAAGATCTACGATTTTTTTCCCCCTGAAATAAACACTCTTCATTTGATGCCGTTATCACAACTACTCAATTACTACGAAATAAATAAAAGCAAATCATAATAATGAGAAAAGATCAAGATGTTTATAAGCTTATAACAAGTTAAATTATTTTTAACCACCTTTTCCAAGTAATAAATATTATTTAAATATAAAACATTTGTTTAAATATATTCATAACATATATAAAAAAGTAATTGCTGGTAGAAAGACCTGTAAAACATTTTTTTCCCCCCTTTTTTGTTGTGAATTATATAAATGAAATATACATAAAATACACATTTATTTGAAATCCACATATTTAAATATATTTAAATTAAAGCTCTAGCTGCAAATGTGATCATGAAACAGTTTAATTGTCAGACTGTTGTGTGTATTAAATACACTTTTACATGAGCCACCCACATCAGCACAGTCTACATATCTTTTAAACAGCTGTTCGCCTGTTTACTCACAGCACAATAAAATGTAATCACCCCTGCTGGGGCGATAGGATATGTCTGTCTAAATGTGTAGTTTAATTTATTTTGAAGAGTAAGCATAGCTGTGTTATGTTCTAAGGGTCAAAGGCCATTTGTAATTAAGACAAGATGGAGGCTTGGTCACACACGTCTGATATTATTTGTAAACAAAACTGTCCATGAACATTCACAAAATTATAAAGGTAATTACATATCCTCACTAAATCAGCATCTGCAGACACTGTCTGTTTGGTTTATTTTAAGGCTACGCTCAGTGCTGATGTTTTTGAATTTTAATGGAAAACATTCCTCAATAGCACGAGCACTACAGCAGCAGTACACTGCAGCAACTCTGTGAGATTAGACTTGATGTAAACACCTTTCAGTGAGAAGCTAGCAGTATAAACAACAGAGTATAAGTGTACCCTAAACGCACAGATCTGAAGACACTAATGTACAGAGAGTGGTAAAATGATAAAACCCCTGACCTTAATGAAATCACTGTAACCTCCGGCCTTTTTGAATGCGGCTCATTCACTCAGATTTTACAGCCAAACTAACTACAAAAGAATTACAATTGAAAGGGAATGTAATGATTCTGGTTCTGATAACGATTACATTAACAATGCATTTTAGTTTCTTTATGCATTGTCATAAAATCAACCAGTCTGTAATTACGTTTTAAGTCTCTCAAGCCTAAAGTACAACCAACACAATCTCATAACTAACTATTTTTACACTGTGGCAAGCTGGTGGCTAAATAGTATGAATCTGTATGACTGAATTGGTATGTTTACAAAAGATCTACTTAGCCCCAATGGTTGTTACATTTAAGGGAAGGGTTCAGTACAGTGGCCCAGTAGTGCACAACATAACGAAATCGCCACAACACAACACATAGGACTAATTTCGTTGTGTTGTGACTTGTTTCTATTGTGTTGTAATAATGTCATTGTGTTGCGGCTTGCTTCCATTGCATTGTGGACATTTTTTTTTTGTGTTGTACTGGGCCACTGTAGTTAATACGGTGCCCGTGAGGGGTCGTATTCGGTTCACTTAGTTTTGTCGTGGCCACGGCATATTAAGTCGTGGGAACGTGATATTATGTCGTGGCCACGAGATCATTTTGTCGAGGTAACGACATCCTTATGTCGTGGCCTCGAGAAGTTATGTTGAGGGAGCGACATCCATTTCTTGTGGCCACGACTTCTTATGTTGAGGGAACAACATATTTGTCTCATGGCCACGAGTTTAATGTGTAAACAAACCTACGTGACCATAGCAACCCCGGATTATCAGAGATTCATTAATATTTTATTTTGAATTAAGAAATTATTATATTAATTATTATATAAATTATTACATAATTAAATTATTATATTGACCATAGGCTACCAGACTGTAGGCAATTGCACACGAATGTAACCAGCATTCAAATTATCACAAATATGCTAAATGTTACATAAAGTACATAAAATAAAATAGACCTACAAGAAAACATTTTTATCCATCAGTCTTACTAGCTGTGTCCATTAACTGATCATCTTTTTAAGTAATATTTCTATATTATTATTAGCCAATTATTATATTTTTATATTAAATAGCATAATTATACAGAACATTAATTAGGTAAAGAGATACACGAATTGAAAGGGGAAATAATAAAATATTATATATGAAATAAATATAAAAATATAGCCCTAACAAGTTAATATTAAATTAAATGTTTAATGTTAATGTTTTATTCATCTCTGATAATCCTGGGTTGCTATGGTCACGTAGGTTTGTTTACACATTAAACTGGTGGCCATGAGAAAAATATGTCGTTCCCTCAACATAACATCTCGAGGCCACGACATAAGGATGTTGTTACCTCGACAAAACGATCTCGTGGCCACAACATATTATCACGTTCCCACGACTTAATATGTCGTGGCCACGACAAAACTAAGTGAACCGAATACGACCCCTCACGGGCACCGTAAGTTAAGGACGGAGCTTCATGCGTTTTTCTAAAAATCACATTGTACAACCTCATTTGAAACCACCACCTCAAAAAATTGTTATTTTCTTAAGAGTTCGGGTCTTTAAAACACAGCAACAGTTCTCGCCTCAAAATGCACTAAAACTACCAAAACACTTCATACATGTCTCAAATCAGCTCATTCTTCCATAACATTAGCAAAGATAACAACCAAGAAACACACTTTGTCACTCATATAACAATGGCCTAAAACACTAGCAACAGGCAGCATTTTACAATGTTTTCTTCTGTAAAATTTAATAAAAAACAAGAATGACACTCTCTACTGCCTAGAGTTCACTGCTGTATATGTTACATGGTCCACATTTGATCATATTTATTTTTTAAGGTTTAGAATAGATTTAAATATGGTAACTGAATAATAGACATGAAGCAAATTGCTATCTTGTTCTGTTTTGTATTAGCTTTGAACTGAAGTTTAACAGTTTTGACAAGAGTAAATGAGCAAACTGGCCTGTAGATACATGGAGTTTTGGTATAAGCAATGATAAACAATCCACAGACTGCCTATGGGTCCTAGAGATTGTTAAAAAAAACACTTTAATACTGATGTGCCTGTATGTGTGTTATATGTATGTGAGAAGCCTGAAATATAAGAGACACAGATCAAACAGAAAGAGCAAATATAGATCTACTCTATAGGCTCTATAGGCAACCTTCACTCTTCGTCAGACATCAGGTTTTCCCAACAGTCCCTCCACTGGCCCTGTGTGCCCATCAACAATTCATCTGCTTCACAAGAGCTGCTCCTCCCCCAGTGCTTTTAAATGTGCATTCTTTATATAAATGCTCTGGAAAGCAAACACCAACATTCATTAGCATTAGCCACTGAGTGCAAGGGTGCAAACCCATGTCCTTTACACAGGGTTCACTCAGAGGTCAACTATATAGTAGTAATTCATGCCGCAGTATTTGTGTTAATGCCATTAATTGATACCTCAAATTGTGAGGGAAGATCAACTATTGCTTTGCAAAGTGATTTGACTTTTTCTCCTGGCAGGGAAAACACAGGTAAAAAACATACAAAAGCCTGAATGAGGTACCCAAGCCAGATTATAATAGAGGCTTGGCATATGAGATCTTTTAACTTATAGGCCAGTAAGTAACCACAGCACCCTAGAAACCCAGCCACCTAGAACACTATATCATCATTTAGAAATTATTTCAGGTTATCATTGTTACAATAAAAACATTCATTTGGGAGTCACAATGTTGTTGTTCACAGTAAAAACAGACTGGACACAATAATTGTATAATAATTTATTTTTATCAAATTAATGTACGATTTAATTTCAATGTTTTTTTTCTTCATCATTCAGTATTCTGAGTGGATTTTATGGTAATAAACAATATTCATATCAAAATTATGAACCACTTAGTGTTTTCAGACATAATTACATTTATTAGGTTTTGTATTTGCATATTTATTAGGAGAAATAAAGAAGTAATATATTTTTTTAAATTCAAAAACACACAGGGAAGTTCAGTGAAAATTGATGTTTCAAACAATGTTTTTTTTTAAGTATTGCATTATTATATTGTATTAAGATTGTATTTCAGTTCTGAATAAGTAAGAAAATTCTATAGGTTTGAAATCACGTGAATAAATGATGATAAAATTTTAATTGTTGGCAGAGCTATCAATTTTACTTTGAATTAATGTATTATAAATACTTTGAATTAATGAGTGCTTGCAAATTATTGATTATATTTTGAAATATGTTTATTTGATGTCTCCCCCGTAATTTATTATAATTTCTATGCATTTATATTTTTGTCAAAACACATGAGCACAGATTCTCACTGGTCTATCCAGTAGGGATCACGTTCATTTATGCATGTATTTGCATACATTTTGGGTAAAAAATGCATTCATTCGAAATTTCTATGAAACCTTACAGCTGAATCTAGATCGAGAATCCAAACAAAGCATTTGTTTGGTACATTTCAGAGCATGCCAGGTAAAAACCCCTGAGCCCACAGCGTTGATGAGAAACCCAGCATTGATGGAAACAAATTGAATAATTCAGTCTGTGACGCTCCTTGTGCTGGATGTAAAAAAGATCATTGGTTGATGTCCCGCGTCCATTATTCACTGTTTGAAAGAATGACAGTGCCGAAAGGGAAAATGTAAGGTCACAATCAATCATTCACAGCAGAGAAAATCGTTGTGGGTTGAGAAGAAATTAACGTATATTGAGCACTGGCCGAATAACACTGTGTGTCTGTGTTTATCCTATTTTGTTGTTTATCAGGATGCTGCTTAAGACATACAGTTGATCAGTTTACAAGAAAAAGCTCCTGTGCCTGGATTTATTTCTCTCATCAACATCTATCTATCTATCTATCTATCTATCTATCTATCTATCTATCTATCTATCAAATTTGTTTTTATTTAACTCTAGATATTGAGTATTAAACCCTTCTGGCAGTTTATTATCTTTTATCTTTTTTGCTGAACGGCACTAATAAATAAACTTTCTCCTTTCTCTGTAATTTTTTTCACTTGTTCTAGTTCAACCATCATAAATGAAAACACACACACACACACACACACACACACACACACACACACACACACACACACACACACACACACACAGAGCTGACTTTTTTGAAGTGTAAGTTACAGTTTTTAAAATTGCTTTGGTGCTATTTTGGTGCTATTACTTAAGTAGTACATTTTCTAAAATCTAATCTCACAACAGATCACCAGAATGCACTTTTTTTAAAAAAACATTTCAGCATATTGCAATTACAGTACTCAAAATCACAAAGTATCTTTTTCACTGTACATGCTGAGATCAATTTATATAACAGTCGTAAGGATCCAAATCTCAATACTTAGGTCATGTTTTCAATATTTACATTTACATTTAATCATTTACCAGACGCTTTTATCCAAAGCGACTTATAAATGAGGACAATAGAAGCAATCAAAACAACAAAAGAGCAACAACATGCAAGCACTATGACAAGTCTCGGTTAGCCTAATGCAGTACAGCAAGGTTTTTTTTTTTTCAAAGAAATAAAGTAGATAGAAAGCTAGTGTTTCTTTAAAGAAACAAGAAGAAAGCTAGAAAAAACTAGAAAAAAAAGATGTGTTTTATTTTAGCCGTTTCTTGAAGATGGCTAAGGGCTCAGCTGCTCGGATTGAGTTGGGCAGGTCATTCCACCAGGAGGGAACAGTTAATGAAAAAGTCAGTGAAAGTGATTTTGTGCCTCTTTGGCATGAACAATAATGTGTCGTTCACTTGCAGAACGCAAGCTTCTAGAGGCACATAGGTCTGAATACTGAATTTAGGTAAAGGGATGCAGAGCTAGAGGTGGTTTTGTAGGCAAACATTAATTAATTAATAAAACATTATTTTTTTCAAACACATTATAGCACAACAGCAATCTATGTCAGCTAAACTGTGGATCATTTTCCATTTCTTTGGCACAAAATGCATTCAGTAACTAGAGCTTTTAATTTAAATGAATTCTTTTCTCACTCAGAAGCAACCATCACCCAAACTCTATGTATAAACTTTTTTTAAAATACTTTTTAGTTTAGAAATTAAAATAAGTTCAAAACATAATAGAAAACTGAATAAGACAGCGATTTGCTACATTTCTACCATATTCAGTGTGAAGTGTTTGGCAGTTTTAATGCATTTTGGTTATGAAATGAACTGCTGTGCTAAGCTGAAGGTTGGTAAGGAGAACTGGAGAAATATGTCCTAGCGATTGTAAAAAAAAAAAAAAAAAAAAAAAAATGATTGATAAAAAAACTGTAAACAAAACTACTTAAAACAAATAAATATGTTTAACAACTAATAAAATGTTTAATTGTAATGAAAGCATGATATGAGATTTTTAAAGAATGACTAGCGGTGTTATAAATGTAATCAGATGGAGTTTTGTACTTGAAGAGTTTTGAAAATGTACCACTTGTGAAAATAGTCAAATAGTCAATAATCAAATTGAATAATCAAAAAAAATGTAAATGGTTACATTGTTTAAATGCTTGACATAAACCAATTTTAATATTCATGAGAGCATCTGCTGCTCAGAGAGAGAATAAAGTGTTTGAAGATCGCATTTCTCTTGTGTATAAGAGTCACATACTCTTCCATCATTCACCCTTGAGCGGAAGCCTTTGAAGAGCCGCTAAAAACACAGAGCTCTCACAATGAGAATCACTCCTCCAATATGCCAAAGACAGCGTCAGAGCGCATTTAAAATCCTGCCGTGAACAAGTCAGTCCCAGTCCTCTGGAAAAACACTTCCTCAGATGACGAGAAATCAAACCACGCTTGAAAAGCACCACGTTCCAGATCCCTGCTGTTGTGAAGTCTAAATCCCCAGTATGGATTTTGTTGCAGACAAGTTGGTCCCATTATCCCAGGGCTCTAAGCAGGGAATCAAAGGCCCAATCAGGTGCAGTGTGACTGCACGTAAATGTCTCTAAAACAGTTGATAGGCTGGATGCACCACTGATGAACAGTAATATACCTCACAATTCACTGAAAATCTGCTTTTCAGTTTATTTTTTAGACCAGACAACAAGTACAGAAGATTTGGCTCTTTTGTCGTTGTTTTCTGAAGGACATTATTTTTGGTAATTACATGAGTTGGGCCTCGGCTCATCTCTTCAGCATGAATGAATATGATGTTTTGAGGTGTACTGATGTATCATTGATTACAGGTGGTCATTTTATCAGTGCAGATGTCACAAAAAACATTAAAACTCACCCCTCCTACAATAAGAAATGACATAATAATAATAAAAAAATAATGAACGTTCATAAATAATGTCTTCGAGCAGGTTAGTCATCTACTAATGACTCAAAAGGTACGTTTACATGCACAAGCGCTGTCAATTCATTAAAAATTAATAAATTAATTACACATTTATCTGATTAATTGCATATTAATTTAACAACATATTTATAACATATTAATATATTTAACAACATTAACATATTTAACCAGACAAAGATGGTATATTTTAAATGTGTTTAATGACATTTATTTACTAAGTAGTCTATTATTAATGAAGGCCAGTAATGATACCAATTAGGGATGCACCGAATATTCGGCCACCGAAAATTTTCGGCCGAAAATAGCCCAAAAGTGCATTTTCGGAAAGACTTTTATCACCGAAACAATACGGCCAAAATGTTGTGATGACGCAAACTAGTGATGGGAAGTTCGGATCATTTTACTGACTCGGACCTTTGAGTCTCGTTCAGTTAAATGAACGAATCTTTTTTCGAGTCATTTCGTTCATTTTAGCAAAATATAATTAAAATGTTATGTGCTACTTCCCTAACATCTACTACTTGTGCAAACGTTGTTCACACTACAAACAATACAAAACTATAATGGTCTAAGAAACAGAAAAAAAATAAATTCATTGTTTACCTGGGTCTTTAGTCTATGATTAGCTCACCTCACCTCTTAGCCTATCTGACAAGTCTTCGGGTTTGAGTCGCTCATTCATCACAACCCCATAAACTTAACCAATGCAGTCAGAGCTGGAAAGAGAATTGATTAGTTCACCTCCCGAGTCTTCGGGTTTGAGTCGTTCGTTCATCACGTGACAGGATTTTAGTAAAGTTAGTACACAGTCATAGCCATAAATGCAGTGGTACTAATAATTGGCATAATTTCTTTCGGTGTTTCGGTTTTCGGTTTTCGGCCTTGGTTTCCTCTTTTTCGGTTTTCGGTTTCGGCCAAGAATTTTCATTTCGGTGCATCCCTAATACCAATACTGCTACAGATGTCTCTATTAAATGCATTTTTCTCTCAATTTTAGCCATTAATTATAGTCATTCAACATTAAAAATACATAATTTTTAACATGCTTTGAAATATACAACAGCTTTTAATTTAAGAAAACTTAAAACAATGTTGTTAATCTAAAGTTATATACAATTATGCAAGAAGAAGGGTTCAGAATAAGTTAAATAAATGATTTTACCAGGTAGGTGAGCCAAACCAGACAGCCATGGAAGTGCAGAGTTGTATTACAAGCTCTGTCACTTTTCCTTTTTGCTTGTAAGCTCTTCTCTGAACGAAGTTTCTTTGTTTTGACAACAGATTATTCCTCAGATGGTTGAACTAACACACCTTACCAATGCAAATCACGGCAAGGAGACAGTTTTAACACAGATTTTTATGTATTTGCTCAATAGCTGATTTTCATAATTTTCAACCAAAAAAATCTTACATACTTTTAAAAATAGTCCTGTTTATTTGCATTTTATTTCAATTTTTTTTTTTTTTTTTTATAGATAGTATGTATAGTAACAAGCTTTACAATAGACAATATGCCTTGAAAGTAGACAAGACTTCGAGAAGTTCTTACTTCTCGAAACGCAGTGGTTCTCAAGCCCTTGCCCTCTGGTCACTCTGGTCCCTTCTGAAAGCTAAAATGACAAATGGGACACCCTACTGTCTTGTACACTTAATACGCACTCAGCGACCACTGTGAGTCCACAGGATTGCAAGTGCACATGAAGTGTGCCATTTGGGACAGGGACAGGGACAGGGATTTTGCTCATTTTAAACATGCCCGATGTTTGTGCCTACAGCTGTTTGCACCATAGAATGTGTCAGGCATTGCTAAAGGCTAAACTTGTTCCTAGTAACTGTTAACTTCATTTATAGGGATAAAAAAAACGGAGACATACAATTATTATATCACCTGTAATACTACATTCAGTCAAAACTTCAACAGAAATTTTCGTACAGATTGTTCAATAGCCTCTTAACATTGATAGGGTGCATCCCTGCCAATTATACCAAAATCTACATGTATTTCACTCAGTGCACATGTCTTGCAAGTACGCCACAAGTAGGGAATTTGCAATTAGTCACTTAAGAGGTTCCATGACAGTTAGGACGTTGCCTTATAAAGCAGCTGCCTATGTAGGCAGCAGACAGAAAGACAACTCACCAGGTTTTGCAACATAGCTATACTGTATAGACTTCAGCACTCTAGTCAATATTCATGCCCTTTTTAAAAGCAGAGAATTCTGAAATCCTACAATTAAGATCCTGTAATTCACACTTTTCATGTTTAGTTAATCACATCAGTTAAGCCATAATTGTACTCTTGATTAGATTAAATCTAGATTCTAGATTCATTTTGCAGCCCTAGCTCAAACTATCTTTGATACAGTAAAGGCTTACATAAATTTAGATGTATCAGATGGGAATTATAAAAATGGTATAGCACTGTAACTGATAATTTCTCTAATAATTTGTCATCTTTTATTTAAAAGGCAATGGAAGAAGAAGACGGAATGTTAGGGATTCTCTCTGGATTTGGGAATACAGATTTCCTGAGGCCAGAGGGACCAGGGCTAATTAACATTCATGAGCTCCACATGTGGTTTGCTGTTCCCCCCCTTTCCACAGAAACGGAATGCAGCTCTGAGAACCAGGAAGGACTATCTGGGTCGAGTGAGTCGTGAAGTGATGCCAACACTAGTTACCAGCACATCTCACTGCAGCACAAACATTAGCTTAGGCAAGGGTTACATGTTAATTTAGAACCTCAAGTGGATTCCAAAGAGGTGAACATAAGGCCCTGGAAGAAAGTTTCAGTACCATTGCTTATTAAAGGGGTCATGACATGACAATCAAATTTGCCTTGATCTTTTGGCATATAAGAGGTCTTTGTACCATTAAAACATCCTGCAAGTTTCATAGCTTAAATCTTCATCCTCATTATAAACAAAGTATTTATTTAATCAAGCTCCAAAAACACCTCATTTTGGATCTGAGGTGCAAGATGACA
>JAFVLL020021228.1:0-24880 GCA_021397915.2 Tor tambroides
TAGATAGATAGACAGACAGACAGACAGACATAGATAGACAGGCAGATAGATGATAGATAAACAGACAGACAGACAGACAGACAGACAGACAGACAGATAGATAGATAGATAGATAGATAGATAGATAGATAGATAGATAGATAGATTATTTACATATTTATTGACAAAGTGTATAGACAGAATTAGATATGTCAGACAAGCTTGTACTGTTATCACTGCATAACTGCAAAACCATCAGGTGTTTCATCTTTTATATTTATGTTGCCAAATCTTTCATGCCTTGATGTTCAAAGTATATACCAATATCCCCGTCCATAAACAGTAATTCTATTCTGCCCAACAGTACCACAGCCAGCTTCACGCAGCCCCAAAATGCACCATGGGAAGTATCCATAACCGCCTGTCAACTGTATGACAAATGGCTCTGGAAATGAATGAGAGGATCAGCATGTCGATACTGCAGGCAGGGAAGAGTAATTAAAAAGCCTCATTACGTCAAATATTTGATTATGTGCAACTCAGCCTCGAGTTTTGTAATGATGCAGGGACCTCAAGGGAGTCTAGCCGAGAACGAATGAAAGAGAGAGAGAGAACAAAGAGAGAAAATTGAAATAATATTCTCCTGAACATTCAGCATCAGATAATATCATTATTCATGAACTCCTTAACAGGTTTAAATTTAATTTAGAGCCCTGTTGATTCTCAAATATGCATATCTAAGGAAAATAAGACCTAGCGCTTGATAAATGTGCAGTTTCAGTGTGGTTTGGAGGAGTGAGATCTCTTGATTGGGATGTCTGTGCTCTGCTCCACTGTCCTCGCCCCAGCCAGCCTGCCACGCTGTACATATAAATCCTGACAAGGGTGTCAATATGTCAATGCAAATGGCCTGCGTAGCACCTCGCCTGCTGTACTGGGCCCTGCTCCAGCAATAACACAGAGACAAGAGAGACAACCAGTGTGTGTATACTTGTACAACTAGAAACTGTTTACATTTTATATGTCCTGCTACAGATTCTATTAGGTATGTTACCTATAAAGGCAGTGTGGGTCATATAGCCCTGTATTAATCTAGATACATCAAATCGAATTGCTTAATGATACTACATGTGGTGTGGTGGTAAAGACGTCAAGAGTGGGAACTTTCCTTCCAGTTGGCAAGGCAACGCCTTTAGTCTTCCTTAATATATTCCTTGCTCTGTCTCAGGCTTCATCAGAGATGAAGGGGCAGGGTGGACGTGTCACATGACTGCGGTGTCTGTAATACTTCAGGCTGAAAACACAAGCCTTTTGCCCACAGGCTTCACAATGTACAGAACAATAGCTAAAAATGAAGAAGTAATGAGGAAATCAGTAATGACGCATCTCTAGATAACGACGGATTGATAAATCATTCTCAAACTGTTTAGCTTTCATGCTGTGTACAAATTTTGATATAAAAAATCTATATATACTGTGTGTATATATAGACATGTAATATGCAATGTGAACATATACTGTACACACAAAATCAAATTTACTGAAAACTGAAAATATAAGAGATGGTGTTCCATAATGATGAAGTTATTTCAAAACCAGTGTATCACTGTTGCAAGACATGATATTCTTTTTGTACATCATGAACTTCTATCTCGAGAACATTATGAGACTGTAAAATCAGATTATTTACTACTGCATGAATATTCTTCAAAAATTCTGTTTCACAGCAAAAATAACAGAACACATGTTTGGGGCTTAGTAAGTAATGACTGAATTTTCATGTTTGAGTGTAATACTCCTTCAAGGAAGTCAACACAAGGCTTCTTAACTGCAAATAGCAAGATTTTTGCCAATCAGAGTCACCAAACACACCATACTGATCAACAAACTTTATCCACTAGGTTTTGCTGGTGAATAGCATGATTACGACAGCGCTGCGCAGCATAAACATTGAACCAACCTAGAAATTCATGCTGCATAGTGAGAAAAATGTGCAAAATCAGCTTGCCCTATAGTGACAACTTTAAGGCACTAATAAGCACCCTTTAAGGGTTGATAAGTTGATAAGAGACATCAAAATGTGAAATAATTATATATAAATATATATTTTTTGTAATTATGAACATGCAGTGCAGAAGATTTGCAATTATGAAACACCTAAATGAGGTGTGCCTCTGTGTATGGTGTATGTGTGCATGCCTGGGTTATGTTTTTTTCCGCTTCTCTCCAGCGTACAGCAGAAAAAGCTGAGTGCAGCACTTTAATCCATTGCTGTTGAAAGGAATTTAGATAGCACATCAAACAATTAAATGGTAAAAGAATAACTGTCATCCTTCCATTCATGTCATAATTAGGCATAAACATTACAGACTGTTATAAACGATAAGCTCTGATTGAAATTAAATGGCTGATTTT
The DNA here is from genome assembly GCA_021397915.2 of Tor tambroides. Lineage (NCBI taxonomy): Eukaryota > Metazoa > Chordata > Actinopteri > Cypriniformes > Cyprinidae > Tor > Tor tambroides. The sequence goes on from JAFVLL020021228.1 coordinate 2,395, forward strand.
CAGAGAACGAGAGGCTGAGATGCTTTCCCGTATTCACTATCGACTGTTCATTGATTAGTCGCATGCTGGCAGTTTATAAGGGTAATGCTGATGCTTGTTGCACTGATTCTGCTCTATATTAATGTTGATGAAGCAAAATCACTGTAATAAATCAACCAGAGTCAACTTACCACTGACTCCAACCTGATAAGATCCCATGGGGCTGATTTCTGCCCCATACTCACACAAACACACACCACACACACACTCTTCATGCACCTGGTCTACCTACTTTTTATACTGCATCCTAAACAGATGTGTTGGAACGGAACAAACGATCAAAGCAATTTTCCATATTAATCTGAGGGGTTTTTTTGTCCAACCTAACCACAACCATTGTCCAGACTCAAAAGATGCTGTTTGCATCCAAATGGTGTAACTACCACATCTACCAGAAGGGGATAACATGGCCACATTAAACCAGTCGAACCTTGACCCTTGGGTTAGGACACGGCACCTCAGTGCATTGCCACGCCAGAGCCAACTAGTCAAACCAACAGAGCCACCTCATCCCACATCCCACAAGTTTGGCCTGGATGCTGAGAGAAAGAAAATTGCATGTTTACATGTTGAAGATCCACACATACAGTCCAGCGCTTAGAATAGAGAATGACTGAAGTTATATGAGTTTCAAAGAGCCAGACCCACAAAAAACTTTACAGGTTTACAAACCATCAAGACGGTTTGTTTGTGATTTAATGTCTGAGGCAGTGAACAAGATTGAGATGTAAGCATAAAAGACAATTTTTTTTGTAGTTTAAACCAAAAGATTACCAAAAAAATTACATTCTATCATTACTTACTCACTCTCATGTAAAAGATATTTTGAAAAATGTACTCAACTATCTTCACAATATTTTCTTTTGTGCTCCATAGAAGAAAGATTTATAGATTTGGAATGACACGAGGGTGGGTAAATGATGACAGAATTTTGATTTTAGGTCGAACTGCCCCTTTAAGAGTGCTCTATAAAGTGGCTCTCTGGTGGGACACACAGGCACATTTTACTTGCTCTGTCTGAAAATTGCTAAAGTAAGCTGATAAGGTGTGTTTAAAAGGTAGAAAAGCAAAAAATACTTTTGATGGATCTGACCAGAGTGACTGATGTGATTTCTGTGGGCTATATTGCTAATACCATGCAGTGTGATAGAAAACTAATTACATCCTGTGGGTGTAAAATAGCACTTGAACTTTTTTTAGTAGTCTTACAATCTCTAGACACAACACAAGACTTTTATCAAGACGTTTTGCTAGCCTACATGAGTAAAAAAGGAGAACAGTCAATGTTAACTAGATTAAACAGTTTTAACCTAGCAAGTGGATTTCAGTCGCAACCTGTGCAAATGATTGCAAATGACATGCCACGCTAAGCTTAAATACATGAGTGCGATAATACTGGTCATTTCGGCAGTAAACCAGTACATTGCTCGGTAATTCAATAGGACTTTCAGACCTCTCAATATTATTTATGTGGCTCCAGCGAGAGGCAGACACAATTTGTGCCCATCTGTGGTTTGCCGCTCACTGAAGAGGCCATACTTATGTGATTTATCTTACAAAATAACACAGTAGTGAGGTATTACCTCAGACGGAGAAAAAAGGTAATGCCGTTTTATCTAGAAGAGAATACCAGAGTTCTCCTCCGTACCAAATTACCGTGACAAAAGACTCCAGCAGGCGGCCTCAGTTTTCCACAATATGTAAGTCTCGAAATTGAATTATCTATGTTAGTGTCAAAAAACAGACAAGTGCTTTGATAAAAGGCATGTTATCAATCATTTCACTAAGGGTGATGGTACTCCAAGTGCCATTTGTCTAAGATAAACAATTTTAAGGTTTGATTTCTGCATTTAGAGCGTTGGGTGGGGGTGTTGTTGTTGCATTGAGAGGAATTGTCACTTTGCCCATTATTCCCATAGATATGGATGCCCTGCTCGCTGACGGTAATGTGCTGCCTCTGAAACGCTGAATTACCGCGATACATCAAAGCTGCAGCTGCGAAGAGGAAAAAGTGTCAAAACAGTGCACACAAGCCTGGTCATTTCTCATAGTTAACCTCCTTAACTAGATTACCTCTCACCACTTCTACCGCAGCCCTTGCACGCCGTCTTCAGATTCAGCCTCCAAAACAGGGTCAAATACAACGACGACCTTGATGTTGAGGCTCTGCAGCAGCAGATACTGCAGCCCAAATATCCCGGAGCACACGAAACATGCTATCCAATGCAATACGGTGAGTTTTGTCTCTGGAAATGTGACCACATCAATGAAAGTTCAAAAGCAAAGGGGGTTGGCAGGTTGCAATTAATGTATATTGACTTTCTTCTCAACCTTACGTCAAACACTCCAATCAGCTGTCCTGAGTATTGGCCATCAAGAGGTTGATATGGCCAGATCCCTAGGCCATTCTTTAGGGCATCAATTAAGGTAAGGCACAGCGATGCTCATGTCATTTTAGATGGTCAGGTTTGATTGGAAACTGATGCGAAACCTTGCAGGACGAACTCAACACCTGATGACAGAGCGCTCTGTTACTTTGGACTCAAGCCTGAAAGCAGATTGTCAGCCAAATAAATGACATCTTAATGTGAGCATCAGTGCTTTTGGCAAATGAAGACTTCACTGTTTCGAGCTCATCTTGGCTTATGATGCTGAGACCTGTATTGTGTTCTAAACACATCTTTTTGGTGACTCCAGTGCTCTGGTAAATTTGTCTGCTGCTTTTGCTATAACAGAGCATATATTCACCACTTCTTAAAAGTTTGGGGTCAGATAGATTTTTTGAAAGAATTAATACTTTACATTTAACTTATAGAAAATGACAGTTAAGATAGTTATACTGTAATAAAAAAAATCAAGTAAAAAAAAGCTTTGAAATAAATGCTGTACTTTTAAATTTTCTATGAGTCAAAGAATCCTGAAAAAATGTAGCCTATCAAATTTCAACAAAAAACATTATGCAACACAACAGGTTTCAACACTGATAAGAATAAGAAATGTTTCTTGATCACCAAATCAGCATATTAGAATGATTTCTAAAGGATCATGTGACACTGAAGACTGGAGTAATGGCTGCTGAAAATTCAGTTTTCAAATAAAAGTAGACTTTTTGAGCATAAGACACGCAAAAACAAAGTCTTTATTTATTTATTTATTCTATCTATCTATCTATCTATCTATATTTATTTATTTACTTTCTTGTTCAATTTCATGCAGTTTTTATTTAAACTAAAACCTTCATATAGTATAAATAGGGTAAATTAGGGTAAAATTAGGGTAAAATTACTTAATAATTACAGAATATATATAATTTTTTGAATACTTTTTTGTTGTTGTGGATTATTTTCAGTCAAGCTAAAATTTTGTCAAATTACGCAAAATATGCGAAAATATACACAAAATAGTTACTATGAAAGTAGTCTTAGCAAGAAAACGAATTTCCCATTCTATTCCAAAAATGCTTAAAATGTCATTTCTGTAACCGAATGCATAATTTGAGATGTGTTAAAAATGACACTATGGTGGAAAATTTCACAATTTTCAGGGGAGGGAAAAAAAGACAAAAATGACAAAATTCTGTAGTAATAGATTTATACTGTTAGTAGATGAATGAAATAAACTCACTATAAACTAGTACAAGTGTGAAAAAAAGTGTTCAAGATACTGTTCTCAGGGTCAAAAGTGATCATAGTTTAATAAACACTTATAATAAATGGTCTCCTGTCATTTCCCACACAAGAAGGTAATATTCCAGCAGCAACAGCTTGTGACTCAGCTGGATTTTTGACCTCTTTGCCGATGAACTGTGTTCCAAGTTTCTCGGATCACTCCTATTCCAGCATGGTGAGTTCCAAATACAGCCTGAAATCCACAAAAATTCACAGTCTAAACAGCATTCCCACGACAAGACATCTGAGCATGTTTTAAAACAGCTCAAATGAATGCTGGCCAAGCAAAACAGAAGACCCACAATTGCACTGTAAAAAATGATCGTGAATTTAACAGTAAAAAACTGTGAAAATGCTACAGTAAAAACCTGTTAAATGGTTAACGGAAAGTTCCTGTAAAATTTACAAGGAAAAACCGTAAACTGACGTTTCCATAATTCCCTGCGTTGCATTTCAAATTCTGTTTGAATTTGATGTTTTTTCTTTGGAATAACTATGTTTCTTCTTAGTTTTTTCTTATCAGTTATGTTTATTAGGGTTGTATGTTACATCTAATGTTGTTAAATTAATGTTTATAGCATATTTCAGTTTAATGAGTCTCACAATTATGGTGTTTAGTGCTTGTATGAATGGCACTGTGCACCTTCTATATATGCTATTATTTAAAAGCTGCTTGTGATGGGCTTTGGTTCATCATGTGACTTTCTCATCACCACCTGCATTTGGTGGTTATCAGTGTATTTCAAAGGTACAAAACAGATTTCAGTTCAGATTTTAATAGGTTGGTATGTTAACATTATATCAGTTAAAGAAATTACGGTATTTAACTGTAAATTTAAGTTAAAACCGTAAAACCTAAAACGTTGTTACCGTATTTTTTACGGTAGAATTCCCAACGCTATCTCACGGCAATTCGTACGTATTTTACGAGGTGGCTAATTCGTTGCAAATTCGATGCACGACCTCACTCGTACGATTTAGTACGATTTGTCTAAACCCCAGTGACGGGTAGGTTTAGGGGCGGGGTTAGGTGTAGGTCATTCGTACAAATTCATACGAATTGGCAACTCGTAAAATACGTACGATTTGGCAAAAATCGTATGAATTTGTACGAGTGAGGTCGTACGAATTCATACGAATTAGCCACCTCGTAAAATATGTACGAACTGCTGTGAGATCGGGTTGGAATTCCAGCAACCACAGCTGCCAGTTTTTTACCGTAAATTTTACGGAATTTTTTTTACAGTGTGGCGGGTGCTCTGGCTCAAAGGTTAAGTGCTTTATTTGGAGCATAACAGCTAATGCTTGCAATCTTCCTTATAGAATACAGCTTTATGTGGAGGAGCTTTGATCTTATTATGCTTATTAGGACAGTAGTGCTGTAAATCTATCTGTTAAATGCTGCTTACAAGCTGTGCATATGCCATCCGCCTCACCCCAGGCACAAATTACACAGCGTCTGTATGAATCCAACACCTCCTCACCCTATCAAATTCATTTAAAACAGATTGTGCTGTAACAATTTAAGAAACTTATTTCTGGCAGATACGCGGTTCTTCCCATCGGCGGCACATTAGAGCCTCAGATGGCCAGAGGAACTCAGCGAGTCTTAGGGCGGGGATGGATAGATGCGCTTACAGAATGATTTGAGACAGCATCAGTCATCTGATGTTACAGCCTACAGCTCGAGCCCCTGAGCAGGGGGAAGGTGGGGTTACCAGAGGGGAGAGTGAGTGAGGAAGAGGCAGAAAATATAATATTGAGGAAAGAAACAGCTTTTCCTTGGGAATCGAGGTGAATGCAGGCAATGTGCTGTCACACATGAGGAAAAAGACAATCAGAGTGGCCATGTCACATCCCATTTCTATCAAAGACACAAGCCTAGGTCTCCATGAAACATTCAATCCGGCCAGACCACACGTGGGTAACAAAGTAGCTTGTCCTTACAGCACCTGATATTAGCTTGGAGAAGAAATGTCAAAATCATGCTTTTAGTCTTTAAAGGGACAGTTCACCCAAAAATGAATATTCTGTCATCATTTACACACCCTCATGCTATTCCAAACCTCTAGAACTTTTTTCTTCTGTGAAACACAAAATAAGATATTATGAAGAATGTTTCAACTATTTTTGTCCATATCACACGACGGTGAGCAGAAAATGACAGAATTTTCATTTTCATCTTATTAAACTATAACTTTAATAAGAATTCAAGAAACAGTCATGATTATTACTGCCTTAACAGCATCTCCAAATAAATTAAAGGCTCATAAATCCAATACTTAAACTCCTTCTTACATGTAAAATCAGTTCTTTACATTTTCATGTCATTTTTAGTACATTGAGGTACTATTATAGTTTTTCATTAATAGTTTTAATAAATTTTTATTTTCATATTTTTGTTTTCATTTTAATTTTTAAAAAGTTTTAATCATTTTAATTAGTTTTTGATTTTAAAATATGCCTAGATTTTTTATTTTAAATATTTAAAATTTTTCAATTATTTTAAATATTTTTTATATTTAAAGGAAAATGAGAAATGTTCACTTGGCAAATAAAATAAAATAAGTTTATTTTATTCAAGTAATAGAATTTTTAGGGTTTTAGTTTTACTTAACTATGAACACAAAGCACTTGCGTGTGCTTGCAATGTTGCGATTCCCATCTTTTACAAGTATCTATGAAGATTTTATGATTCAAGATGGTGCTCATGAGCGCCCCCTATGCAGCTGTACAGCAGACTGCTATCTGACAGTCCATGTGGCATTACCTCACCAAAGTGTAGAGTTGGAGGCATGAACTGGAAAGATATTTGGGAGGCCCAATCATCACTGTGCCCTTGAACAAGGCACTTAACCTCGAATTGCTCCTGGGTGGCTGGGCCTGTGTTGTAGCTTTCTCTTGTGCAACCTGCTTCTATCTTAAGAAGCAAACTAAACAGTGGTGAATGAGAATGCATGCAAGAGTGATATACAAGGAATGAATAACTGGATTACAGACAAGTGAAGCCATCTTTTTAGCAGAGAGATTGTGAAAAAATAGCACAGGAACATGAGAGGCAACAGATCTCACCACAGCAGGAACCCATGGAGTGAGATTCTCCACTCGCCATGGAAGAGGAACATAAAGCAGCAAGCATGATGATTAGCACGTTACCAGAGCAAGAGAGCATGGAAAATACACATATTCTTAAACAGTCATGTTTTAATGTGGGGGAGGGGATGTTTTTATTGAAGAAAATCCAATAACCCTGCTGAAACAACCAGCATATGCTGTGTTTAGCATACTGGTTCCTAGAAAACTTTTAACTAGCTTATTCAATAATACTTTCTTTGGCGATTAGCTTCATTATAAAGAACCAGGCCACTCAATTTTGTTATTTAATAGCATGTAAATACTGGTCCACTAGCTAGACCAAACATTAGCTACTATAGTTAACAACTGTCATTTAAATGAATGTGAATGCTAATTGATAGATTTATCCAGGTTTCACTGACCTCTTTGAGCTAAACCAGCACCAAACCAGTACTAACTATCATAAACTAGCTTGCATATTCATGCTAGTCTAAGGTGGTCTTTGCAGCAGTGAAGTGCTTTAATTATACTAGAATTTATTGCTTTGAAAAACACTTGGAGACTCATGGGAGGATCTGAACTGGAAATGAACTAAGGCATCAGAAATTGCTTGAGTAAGATTAAACTGATCTCTAATGCTTCTGTAAACAATTGTTTGATGCACAGCATGTTACAGGGATTGTGTCTAGAAAAATATTTTGGTGGGGTACTTGCCTTTGGCAGATGGGAAAGCTTTGTCTTGCATCCTAAGCGTGGAAATGTTCCGAAGCTCAACTTCTGACCAAATTAATTTCATTACAGAAAAAAATACATATTTGGATTGGGAGTACATATTTGGGATATGTAATATGTTTTGCAAGTTTCAATACTTCGATATTCAACAATTTGCCAGTTAAAAGTGAAAATGAAATGATTACAAATTTTAGACAGACAGACAGACAGACAGACAGACAGATAGATAGATAGATAGATAGATAGATAGATAGATAGATAGATCACCACTTTTGAATGAGCTGATTTTATTGTGCATTAATAAGAGAGTCAAGTGTAAATCAGTCGCAGCCAAAAAAGTAAAACACTTCAATCATGATCCAAATCAAAACAACACTGTTTTTACTGCATCAGTAACAAAAACAAATGAAACACATCAGCATCTGGAAGCCTGGAGGTGTGAATGCGTAAAAAACAGTGTGATATCGTCCTGTTTTGCTGCTTATAAAACTGCACCAACTCCACCTCCCAACAGATAAATGAAGTGAGAAGGAGACTCTCAGAAGGTCCAGGTGAACAAGCTGCTAAATGTTCTGTGCTAAGCATCAAGGCCCATGGATATTGAGTGAGACACACTGGTCATTCTTTCAGAAAGGGCTAAATCAGGTCAAACACCTCAAAACTTGATTTTGATACCTTTGGGGGGTTTTATCTTGTGTCAGTAACACTGTGTTTCTGACACATTTGTGATCTTCGTGACTCTCCAAATTGTTAATCTTCAGTTTATGAAGAAATAGCAGCTTTAATTTGGTAAACTAGCACAGGCTCAATAACAACAACCATTTGCAACTTCATGACAATTATACTGTTAGAGCAACAACACTCTTGTCTGTGTTATGTTGCTTTATAATATAATGAAAGAATATAAAACTCCCATTATAGACTCTAAAACAGAAGCTGAGCACTTGGGCAATTGTTATCTTTAATATTCAGTGCACTGCAACATCACTTTCTGTAACTTCTTTTCTTGTCATTCCAGTAATTTCAATTTTATGTCTGTACATTCTGATAAAGAATATGTAGTAAATATATTTTACATACAGTATTACCACAAGCACATTTGTGAAATTTGGAAAATGCTTTCTAACATTACACATTAATTTTTGAATCAATTCATGTGTTCATGGGGAATCAAACCCACAACCTTGCCGCTGCTAATGTCAAAGGTATACAGATAGAAATCTTTTGCTATTAAAATTTCACCTACATAGTGTCTTTGCTCACGTGGAATTTCCTCATGCAGTCCCGAAGGGAAATCCCTCGTCTTTTTATGTGTTCAGCGCACAAACTGTGAAATGACTGCTGAATTGCAGTCAGTAGGAATTGGTAATTGCAGGTTATGAGAAACATTCCTGCCCTCGCGCCGAGCCGCTGCCTGGCTGATAAAAGCCTCTTGATTGAGTAATTGTGTGTTTGAGAGCTACATTGCAGGGCGGAGTCTGTAATCATAGCGTAATCTCTTGTTCGTTCATGCCCAGCACCAGCCAATTCACACAAATTCGAACAAAAGGGGTCAATAACAGCTGCTCAGTAGAAAATTGATATAATGATTATACTCAGAAGTAAATGGCACTTGAGCTCCGCTAACTCAGCTCACCATCACCGTTATATCCATGGTGACGCTAGTGCTTTCTGCTCGAGAAATGAAGTCTTTCAGCCTACAGTGTTTTCAGACTTAACCACCTGTGTCATTACCAGATCATCAACTCCTGAAATGACCAACTGACTCTGCTGAGTTGTTAAAAGTGTTATTTAATGATTCAGTGGCGCTTATGGGACTTGAAATGGTTTAAGCCTGGAGCAGACCCCCCTTAAACTACAGGAATGAGATTAGCTGGGTGAGATCAAGTAATGCTTCAGAATTTCAAGCCAACCGCAAGTAAAAGTGAAGCAAGTGAAACAGATGTTCCACAACATGTAAGGCGAATGGAGTGCTAATGTTCCTCGTGGGACTCTACGCTCTATTCATCACCTCATCAAAATTAGACACGTTGCCATACTTGTGTTGGAATTGTTAAGGAAAAAATTAGCTCTTCCAACAGGTCCTAAAGTATCTAAGGGAGCTATAGTGGTACTGCATGTGACAAAATGCCAAAAACGGAGTTCACACTGCAATAACTGAACTGAAAGTCCTTTATTTTGAATAAAAGAGTGTGGTTGTTGATAGACAGACAGACAGACAGATAGATAGATAGATAGATAGATAGATAGATAGATAGATAGATAGATAGATAGATAAATTGGTCATAGATAGATAGATAGATAGATAGATAGATAGATAGATAGATAGATAGATAGATAGATAAACATTCAGGTCATGTCATTTAAGCAGTTTCCCCTATTAGTTGGGAAACTGTCGCTCTGTGAGTAAAGTCAAACCTGATTGAATCTAGTGAACAGCTTTGCCTTTTGGTGCTGATGCTGCTGTCAACTAACGCCAGCAATGCACACTATGATGATGGGCAGAGGGTCTGATTGATGGTATGAGAGCGTTGCTGGATGCAGATTCGCCCCAAGAGATGAGAAGAGGCAAGAGTATAATTGCGTCGGGCAGTGAAGTGTGTGAAAGGATTAGGCCTTGGCCACTCTTCAGCACACCCATATAAAAGACTGTCCCCCCTGGGAAGAAGCACGCTGGCCTGCTTGTGTACTGAAACCAACGTGCCGACAGCAACATTCGTCTTCGATACGCCTTTCCTCCCCTGCCTGTTTGCTATCTTAGCCTTGGCCTTGTCTTTCACCAACCATGGCGTGTCCTCTCCGATCCTGCTCAGCTGCTCAACACTGTCACTGTCTTCATTAGTCTGGCCATAATACGAGCGCAAGCTTCCCTCAGGATGTGTGGTGGTGTCTTTCACCTGTCTGTTTCCACTTTCCTATCTGTTTGTTTGGTTTTCTGAACACTATCCTGTGAAAGTTTAGCTGTTCATTTAGTTGCAGTTAAAAGAAGCCAACTGGCTCACCACCAAGACTATGGACAAAAAAAAGAAAGTAGTGTATACTAAACAAACAGTTCTGCCAAAAATGAAATTTCTGTCATCATTTACTCACCCTCATGTCGTTCCAAACCCGTATGACTGTCTTTCTTCAGTGAAATAAACAATTAAATATTTTGAAGAATCTACACACTTCATAGGGACCACAGCTACTAAGCTCCAAAAAAGTACCAAAAAAGAACCACAAAAATAATCCATATAACTCGAGTGTTATATTTCAACTTCTGAAGACATATAATGTTTGCTGTGACTCGAATCACAAAATCCTGATTTTTTTGTAAACCAGATCAAACGGTATATTTAAAAAAAAAAAAAGACTGGCTCAAAAGAATGATTCGTTCACCAATTCAACTCACTCACATAACTCACATAAACGCAATTTGTTCACATTTTGCATTGCATTAGAGATATTTCAGCTAAATTTTGCAGACAATAACGTAGCGATGTATGAAGCACTTTCAAACCAAGCTGCTTTCTGTTGGTCAGTATGGCGAACTTGCATGACCAACTTGAACATGAACATGAACAACATGAGCTTGAACTTTTCGGCCTTACATAAAACTCCCATACGCTCAGATTGCAACTGAAATGACTAGATTTTGCCTGCAAAAATTCACCAAGCAGCGATAAATGTGACTACAAGAGTAGAACAGTATGTTTTTCTTTTACAGTGTTTCTTTTTTGCTTGTTGTTTTATGTACTTGGTCTCTATTAACTGCTTTTGTATGGACAATAATTCTTCATATATTCTACCTGAGAGTGTAAACAATGATAGAAATTTCATTTTTGGGTGAACTATTCATTTAATTTATCATACAAAACTAATAGACATCTGACATACAAATAATCAGGTTTTTGTCAGCTTTTTTAAATATATATAAGAGAGAGTCACTGCCTTTTGTTGCTTTCATTGTCTATATTAGAAAATAGCACCCCATCATCTAGTGAGCGGACAGGCTTAATTTTTCTAGATGGTGAAAACAATAAAGACTTTTCCCTTGAGTGTCTGTAAGTGCTAGCGTAACCTGCAACATCGGGCCATGCCCCACAATAAAACAGATGTATGCACAGTCAACATTTTGCTATTATTACAGGATATCTTGGCCTCAGATATTTTATTACAAAACAGAACATGTACAAATAGGCCTCTCAGCACAGTCTTGTCATGACTAATCTAAAACTAAGCCCTTAAAATCAAACTGTAGTACACAATACATGTAGGCTACACTCTCAGAAATACACAGTTGAAAACCTTAAAAAACCTTTAGCAATTAAAACTATAACATCCCAAAAGACAGATGTCTGCACCCACATTGTACTGTATATTGTGTCACTAAACACCTGTTGATAAACCATACAAAAAAATTCTCAGTTCTGCCTTACTTAACCAGACCCTCTGATTATCACATATACATCCCACTTCTGACACTTGTAAACCATACACCTCTGATTTGTGGAAAAAGATGGTTTCGGAGAAAACATAATACCACATAAGTGGATTTCTCTTCAGTCTACGTGACCTCTTTCTCGAAGAGCAGATGTTTTGGATGTTTTGATTTCTTGCAGTTCCAGTTATTCTGAAGGAATGGAACAATGAGTTTCCACGTGTTCCTTGAACAACAATTGGTTACTGCCACAATGTCTACCTACCTACTTCCATCTGGCTGCTTTTCTATCTCATTAAAAAACCATTATATAGAAGCTATTATTATATTTTATATATACTTTTTTTTTTTTTTGCCACTACAAAAACAGAAAACAATTTTCCATATACATGTAAAAACTTCAGGATAAAAATGTATAAAATCAGGCTCCCTTGATCTGTCTCTCTGAATGTAATGAGCTATCCAAAATACACTTAAAATACACTCAAAATACACGGCCATTAGCATGGCCACTCTTCATTTTGCAACATAATCACGTTTACAAATGCTCTTCTCTACAAACAAATCTCTGAAATATCAAGAGCCGTGAAGCTAAGGTTGCATTTATTCTCTCTGTTGAGGAGTATCACCCTCAGAGGAAATGGAATTACTGAGGCTGTTCTATATGCAAGATGCCCACGGCTGTAGCCCTGGATGACCCTGAGTGTTTGAAGCTGAAGGACAGCATGGAGACTGGGTTTAATGCTGTGGGCACTATGCCCACCGGAGCGTGCATACACAAACATACACAAACTGACACAAGTGTGGACATACCTGTGCACAAGCGCACAAACGCGCACACACACAGTATTTACAGAAATGCCTGTAAGCTCTTAATATAGGGCATACATACAGGTTATGATAAAGTGCAATGAAATGTTACAGGCTACTAGACACACAAACATGCAAATGAAACATAAACAACAGACATATCAACTGGTATATAGGTTTTTTATCCAATATCCATTATATATAGTACATCATGTATATATGTATAGCTCATATTTTAATTATATTACCTGAAAATGCATTACTTTTGGATTTCAAGTATGCAATCAATAGAATGTAGTGCACTTTTTTCCACAAGGGCTATGATGCGTCTACAAGACCAACAGAGCAGACAGCACAGCCCTCCCTGGCACTATGTATTTAATGTCTACATCATTTATTTGACCGGTTTTTGAAGTTTCTTCGCTCTATTCATTTTCTTACTCTCTTTCTTGTTGTATAAAGATGTCAGCCACAGGGGGCGTATGGATCTCATGATCTCAGACAGACACTCTGAGCTTCTCATCTGGGCCCGTTTACAATTGTAGTTTTATTTGAGTAAAGAAAAAAAAACCTCCAGTAATTAACAAGAGACCTCTGCTCCAATCCTCACATCTGTCGCTGCCATAAACACAGATCTCAGTACACACAAGAAGTCACAAAGCACACTCTACCACTCAGCTATTTATTTGCCTTTCAGCTTGTATTAGGAATATCCCTGGATACTCACAAAATCTATGACTACTGCATGAACTAAGAGAACATCTCAATATTTTGTTGAAGAGAGATATTTTTAGGTGGCTCCGTGGCTTACTGTAAATACTCAAGGCACAGGAGACAAAAATTTAGGCTACATCATAAAAGACCTTAGCAGGACCCTAAGGAATAGTTCACCCAAAAATGAAAATTTGCTGAAAACGTACTCACCCTCAGGCCATACAAGATATAGATGAGTTTGTTCTTTCAAGGGAACAGATTTAGAGAAATTTAGCATTACATCACTTGCTCACCAATGGATCCTCTGCAGTGAATTGATGCCATTCCAAACAGCTGATAAAAACATCAAAATATTTGTTTAGATCTGATCTGATTTGATCTGTGCATATTTCTCTCCTGATTCAGATGAGACGACTTTTGTACTGGAGGAAGCAATATTATGAATAAAGGACTTTGAAGTTGGTTTGAAGAAAAGTTCTTAATAATGGGTTTGTTTATTACAAATGTGCAGCTTTTCACCTCATAAAATGTTATTTGATGAACTGGAGTCGTGTGGATTACTTGTGAATTATTGTGATGTTTTTATCAGCTGTTTGGACTCTCATTCTAACAGCACCCATTCACTGCAGAGGATCCATTGGTTCTGATGAACTCATCTATATCTTGGATTGAATAAGGGTCAGTAATTATTCAGCAAATTTGAATTCTTGGGTGAACTATTCCTTTAATGCCCGATCCAGTATTCCTATACATGAAGTAAACCATTTCAGAGCACCTTAAAATACTTAAAATACCACAAGAAATCTATATGTACGTGATAACCCGATAAAACACCCAGTTTGCTTGCTGACTGAATATAGGAAGGATTAAACTCTTCTTCTTTTTCATCAAAGTCTGGCTCAATAATATCGCATTGATTAGATTCATGAAGAGTTTGTGTGAATTAAGCAGATATACTGGACACCACACAACATGAAGGCCAATGTGGCCACTTACCAGGCCGTCGCAGTTACTAATAGCTACGGAGGCTCCCTGTACGTCCGTAATGTCACCAACATACATGCAGTCGCTTTTCAAAGGCTCGGAGTGCGTGCCGTCGGATTCCTGCCACTCCATCTTGGCTCCGGGAGCCACCAGGCGCGTGTTGCGGTGCAGACGCAGGTGAAACTCCCGGCCGAAGACGGTGACGTTGTAGTAGAGTCGCTCTGGCGTGCCTCCTCCGGACTCATGGTGGGCGGGGTCGGCCGATGCCGCCTCTCTTCTCCAGCGCCTACGGAACTGCCCATCTGCTGGACCAACCGATACCGCATGGGACAGGAAGCGGCCTTCTGCATCAGTAAGAACGGGCTTCACCAGTCCATAGTCCCCCAGAACATGCTGCAGGGAATCTGCATTGAGTTACACACAAAGATAGTCAGTCAGACAGCACACATTGGTTGTAGTGCATCAGCATCTATAATGAATGTCACTAGGCTGACGACTTTCATGTGATGGTTTGCAGAAACATTGTTTCTTCTGATTAAATTTAAATTTAGATTTAGATGTGTTTAGACATTCCTTTCCATGCAGCAAGTAAATGCACATGAGAAGCAATGGGTCAGACGGGTCCGAGTGACGAAACACAGTAACACTTGTTTGACACCATCATTTTCAGATTTAACGACGCCTGTTTGTGCACAGACTGTGTGAGACTGTATGCAAAGCGTGTTGTTCTGTGTCTGCAATAGTACATCTGCCTGCCTCCCATCATGAAATACCAAGATAAATAAAATGTATCATTCACAATATGCCTTATTGTTTTCAGTGACAGCTAGATGCATGATAGACGTATTTACAATATTGAAATATATCAAGAAGAATCACAACAGCAGACTCACGGAGGAGAAAAACAAAAGTAACTGATTTAAATGATCTCAGAAGAAGATCACTCACCCTAAATGAGTGTCACAAAACCTAGTGAGCAGCCTACCAAGGCAGCATTTTAGGCATCACAGCTTGCACTCATCCAAACACGCCTGTGATGCCCAAAAATGTTCCATGCATTCCTATAAATGTTGCATGCACCCTTAACGCCCAAAATATTCCACTCACCTATGTTTCACCAAAAATTCTGCACACACTTATGATACCCAAAAGAGTCACATGCACCTGTAATACTCAGTAATATTTTATGCACCTGATGCACAAAAATTCTCCACTTATCTATGATACCCAAAAATGCTGCACACACCTATGATGCATAAAAATAAAGCTCAAAAAAGCTTCTTTTCCATATGATGCTCATATAATGTTACACACACCCATGATACCCAATAATACTTCATGCAACTGATGCATAAAAATGCTGCACACACCTATGATGCCCAAAATGCTTGAAAATGGTTCACTTACTTAAAACGATCAAAATTTTTGCACACACCTATCATTCCTAATAATAAATCATGCACCTGGTGCACAAAAATGCTGCACACACCTAGGATGCTCACACTTATGATGCCTAACAATTATTCTTAAAATGCTTCAATTATCTACGACAATAAAAAATGTTGCAAACACCTATGATGCCCAACAATGCTGTCTAGGTAGACAACTCGCTAGGTTTTGAGACACAGCCGACATGTCAGTTCAAGGTGTTGCTGTGCTTTGCATGTGCATCTCTGAAGAGAGCACTTGCTCCTGCATATTTATTACAATCTCTAATTCACAAATAACCATTACAAGTCACCAACAAACCTAAAGTTATAGTATGTAACCTTCAAATCTTTCTCTTCCAAAATCAAAAGTTCAGTTTCAGAGCTCAAGTTTTTTTAGTTTCTTTATGCAAAACGTCCGTTTTGTTTAAACGCTCTCAAAGGAGGAGAACAGAACGGGGACATATTTTATATTTGAAATCAATATCCTGCAATACTTCCGCTCTCAGACAGATCAATACCGCCAGAGCGTCCGTCAAAGATCGCAAACGCGAGGGAAAAAAAACACCCAAAACATTTCCACTACACCAGAGAGCTGCGCTGAGAATTAATTTCAGCAGCATGTGAAACAGACACACTTCACAACAAACAGTACTGACACAGCGCACGAGAATGCCACGGCTGTTTATATTTCCTAAAGCTCCAGAGAATAATTAAAAAAAAAAAAAATCAGAAATAGCCCGTGCCACAAGTTTCTCTCACACAGGGATGGGGACAGTGCGCAAACATCCAGGTCTGATGCGCACTGGGGTGGTACCGGGCAGGACATCTTGCGATGGGATGGAAGTGTAAATAGGTAAAGGCAGGCGCACGTACCTATGCTACTGGAGATGTAAAGGCCGTTCGTCTGCAGAAAGATCGGCAGTGTGATTAGGATAGTAAATCCGGCCGCGAAATCCATGGCAGCTCCGAACTGCGCAGGTGAGAGAGACGGACTTTGGGATCCAGCGTGTTAAAGTTCCCTGCGCGACCAGCAACCGCCACGCCAGCAACAGCCGCCCGCAACTTACTGCAAAGTGCACTAGGAGAGAGCGCGTGTCTCTCACTCTCTCTCTCTCTTCCTCTCTCTCTCATATACACACACACACACACACACACACACACCCTCTCCCTCCTCTACCGACTCTTACTAGGTTTCTCTGTCAACACCTGAATGCGCGCACACACGCACGAGCGCTCCACAGTGCTGAGAGACAGAGGGATGCGGAATCATTTCAGACAGCGCTGCAATATAAATATTGATATTTCGCATTCTTCCGCATGTAAATAAAATTTGAAGGACTTCAAACTACACGTGTGAGTGACTGCTGAATTTTTAAAATGTCGCTGCTTGACGTCTAAAACTTTTACAAATGAAATGCTGCTTGTGTGAGGTTGTATTCTAAACGACCTGCTCAAACTTTTTGCAAGGCTTCATCACATTCAGTCACAGCATCATCAGCTAGAGCAATAGCGCCCCCTTGAACACGCACACAGACTGTAACTTATTCAACAACATTCACAGGTAGGCTCCAGCAGTGGGGATTTCTTTAAGACTGCAAGGGAAGCTCGGCTTCCCCTGTTATGTCAAAAAATTAATGGTCAAATATGTACTATTGTGTTAACATTTTATTGACTAAAAATGCGTTAGAACACGTTCATCTCGAAGGCGAGTTCGTTCAGAATCAGCTACATATAGCAAGTCGGCTGACTCAATTTCCTTCTCATACATTCCCCTAGCGTCACAGTGTATTTCCCTGTTGAAGCCTAGCGTCCATTGACTTCAGTGGGGCTGCTTTGAACAGTTTTTTTTCAGTGCTTCTAAACTAGACGGTCACTGGATAAATGCTGCGATTATGTCCCGCCCACGGACGCTCAGTGTCTCTGGGGGTGAATGGAGGAGTGGGCTGGCCTGGACTCCGGGCTTCTGTGTGATGATTGGAGGGTCTGTCGAAAGACTACATCTCCTTTTGATTGACAGCGATTTTGTACTATAAAACGTCGCTGAAGCTATTCGAGCTCAGTCCCATAGCGGATTTTGCAAGTGTAGTCGAAAGACAAACTGCTGCAACCTATTTCTTGGTATTTGCTTGGCGAAATTGCTAAAATAATTTTCATCATACCTTTCACTAGGGCTGGACAATAATTCAATATGCATCACGATATAATTTTTTTTCAATAACGGTGATATGATTTTTAAACACATTTCCGATATTTTGATATACATTACCAGTGTTTCCCATACATTGATTTATTTGAGTCGTTTGACTTCGTTGAATAAACATGAGCACTGCACGGGTTTCAAAATCAAAACGCGGCGCGGGTGATTTATATGAATGTATTTCTGAAGGGAACCGTCTTCAGGATAGTTTTGATGGCATTTTCATTTTATCTGATAAAGTAGCGTTCATGAGCGGAGCTGCTTAGATTACAGTCATTACTGGGGAAACCGCTAATCCTACCCATAGACCGTAATCTACCGCTCTCAAAGCGCCTCCGACTGGCAGAGAATCAGATTGCATTTTCAACAACATGTCCATCTCCAGCAACATATTTTTTTTTTCTGCAGCAACTCACTTGGAGTCTGTGTGTATATATATATATATATATGTATGTATATATATATGTATTATTATTATTTTTTTGGGTGGGGGGTGATTATAGAAATTGATGCTTTAAATTGATGAAAAGTGATGATAAAGACATTTATAATGTTACAAAAGATTTCTATTTCAGATAGATTCTGTTCTTATGAACTTTCTATTCACCAAAGAAACCTGAAAAAAATTCTACTCTGCTGTTTTCAACAAATGTTTTTTGAGCAGCAAATCAGAATATTAGAGTGTTTTCTGAAGGATCATGTGACTGAGTAATGATGCTGAAAATTCAGCTTTGAAATCACAGGAATAAATTACATTTTAAAATATATCCAAATGGAAAACAGTTATTTTACATGGTAAATATTTCAAAATGTTACTGTTTTTGCTGTATTTTGGATAAAAAAAAAAAATGCAAGCTTGGTGAGCAGAGGAGAATTCTTTAAAAAACAAAAATCTTACTGTTCAAAAACTTTTGACTGGTAGTGTATATGTTAGCCTATAGGCTAATTTGAAAGATATTAATATTAATAAGATGAGTGTCTGAGATGTTTATTTGACAGTGATTTCACATTTCTTGTTTGTATGAAGGCTAAATACAAATAAAAGGTGAACATTATTTGTGCTGGGGGGGTTTTCCCCCTAAAATATTATATAGTTTTATAGGAGGAGCTCGTAGACTTGGCAAATTCATTTTTCATAAGTTTGAAGGTACAGACATCTGTTGTGGGCATTCTTGGCAGTTTTTATGAGGCTTTTTTAAATAGTGTTCATATCGATATCGGAATTATATCGTATCGACTGAAATTAAGAAATATATCGTGATATAAATTGACCATATCGTCCAGCCCTACCTTTCACACAATTATACACCACATTCCTTGCTTCAGTTTAACCTAATTCACATTCAATGAAGTTTAATATCTTTTTTTTAGATCGTTTGTTCATTCATTCATTCATACAGTAAGCTAGGCTAGCGTCGTAGGGGTGAACTAGCCAGCTAGCAAACTGCACACAATTTTTATGATGTAGGCCGAAAATGAGCTTCCCCTCTTTGAAAGACCAGCAGCCGCCACTGGGCTCCAGCACCACTTCATCAACACCAAACCACAAATTGCGTTAATCATGCTTCAATTAGTATTATCATTAATATTAACTAAAAATATTTTTGTTTTATTTACAATGGAAGAACAACAGAGTGTCATCCACACAAATGTATAAAATATTACGCACAATATTATAAATTTCAGATTTAATTATGAGCCTCTCTATCAAACGGTTGAGATGCCAAATCTCTTTAAATGCGAGGCGATGGGTTATTTGCCTTCCAGGTAAAGATATATGAGAATTAAAAATAAATAAATAAATAAAGTGTTAATATACAAAAAGTAAATTAACTATTAAAAGCCAAAGCATTAAATAATTAACTGACATGAAAAAATATATGTTTGCATGATATATAAAACATATTCTTTAAAAAAGACATTTTAGTTTATCAAAATGCTTGACAGGCACTTTAAGGGATACAATTAATTATAATAAATAAATAAATCTATACACAAGCAAACAAACAAATTATTTATTTATTCATTATTTAGTATCTTCTTTTAAAATACCTTATTTCAGTACACTGTAAAAATATTTTTTTTAAAGATGTAAATAAAGCAAAAAATATTGTAGTACAGTTTACAAGAAAATGCTGTTTCAGTGCATTTTGGAATTGTTAACATTTCATTTCATGCTTTACTTGCTGTTTCTTTGTAATTATATGTGAAAATTACCTATAGCAATTGGAAAATTGTTACCACACCAGTCAGTGTAGTTGCATGAGAATATATAGACTATTCAGTTCTTAAGCCCTACTTGATATAATGAAATGTCAGAGCATGTCCCTATACTCTCAGGTATAAAAATGTTTCCTTGTAAAAATATTCTTCTATGAACGGTAGGATGATATTGAACAAAAATAGACAGTCAGCTCATGTAGAGCATGTAGTTTGCAGAATTGAATTTAGTGTAATTTCAGTAAGAATTCTATTGCATTTATATCAGGAATAGAATTGTTCTGAAAAGGCAGATGAGTAGATAGCCTTTCTGAGATACGGTCAGAGAATGTCATCCATGGCATCCATGGCATCCATTCGTTTGCATGTATTAACATACCTAATGAGCAATATGGGACGGATTTTAATTTTGCTCTTGAAAGGTTAGACTCCAGAGCATCAGGTTTAGAGAGTGTCAGAATTAATCTGACATATTCATTAAAAAGCTGCCAGACCCTATGAAAGTATGCTACAGTATTGATAAAAGTACATGGAAACATGCATAAGCTGTTATTTGCAGATAAAAATAAACATATATATGTTTACCTTCATCTTCAGCTGCACATCCACAAAGCAATATACATGGATGAAATCAGGTTCTTCATTATACTGGTGCAACTACACTGCACTAGTTTGGTTTGGCATAACAACATTATTTGTTCCTATAATGTAAACCACTTGTCATATTGATGGATTGATTAAAGGAATAGTTCACCCAAGAAAATGCTGAATTATTCCTTTAATGGCAAATTGCCTGCACATTGCAACCCTTGTCATTTGAAACAATATACGAACAAGATAAGTGTTACATTCATGAAACGTTTTATCAAGGTCTCAAGGCCCAATGTGAAACAATGGTGTTTTTGACCCTGAGCAAATCCACCTGGTAAAAACAATCTTGTGCACACTACTAACACAAATAGCTTTGGAATATGCTATGTACTCCTAAAACAAAAGCTACATGGCAATTCCAAATCAATTTATTGTCATTAATATATTTATTGTCCAATTACAGTCAAGAATGAGAACAAAACAGCAGAGGCAGCTGATTCTAAATGGCCATCCTGATGTGAAAACCCTGTTCATTCTACAGATATACAGAGAGGTCAGCGCCAGTGTGCTACAGTGTAATTATCAAGCACATAACTGTGGCAGCGAAATTCCCTTAATGCTGCACATTTTTATCAAGCCCAATTGGGAGGGATACAAATGGAGTTTTTCTTGTGTGTGTTCACTTTGAGGCAGGAGATGTGTGCATATCACGTTTCCCCGTAAAGAGACGTCTGATGGTTTGATGGTCAATACGTTTGTTCTTTTCCTTCTCACTTTTCACCATTATCCCTCACAATCCTCACAATCATCTAAATGTAACATAAGATTTTTTTTCTTAGATGAACCCCTCTCTGTGAACATGCTAGTTAAAAGCAGGAGTTATCAATGTATAAGTTATATTGTAAATGATCTTGCTCTTTCATTGCCTCATTGGTACGACAATAAGGACTCGGAACTTTATGTGAATCTGCGCACATACTGTACATTGTCAAATGACTGGATTAAATCGCCAATTAAATTAAATGGGAAATTAAATAAAAATGGGGCTGATGTGTTCAACTATTTTCTTTTTTTATGCAAGAACTATGACATTAACTTGAATATATTAGATCAGAGAAATCAGAGAACAGAGAAAATCTTATAGAAGCCTATTTCTCCCATGAAATTGCAACTTTTTATCTCATAATTCTCACAACTTTTTTCTCACAATTCCAAGTTTACATCTCACAGTTTTTCATTTTTTGTTTTGTTTTGTTTTGTTTTTTGTTTTGTTTTGCTTTTTGTTTTGTGTTTTATTTTGTGTTTTGTGTTGTTTTGTTTTGTTTTTTGTTCTGTTCTGTTTCTGCCACAGATTATAAAATAAAAAAGTAATTGAGACTTTTTATCCCATCATTTTTATCTTTATTATCTAATCTAGTTATTAAAAATTATGATTTTTTTTAATCCTATGGTGGAAACAAGCTTTCATAAAATCTAGACTATTCCTAGCAGCAGATAAAATACCTACAGTATCTCACAAAAGTGAGTACACCCCTCACATTTCAGCAACAATTTTAGTATATCTTCTCAAGGGACAATACTGCACAAATGAAACTTGGATATATTT